>DWLR01000073.1:0-40683 GCA_018246295.1 Papilio alexanor hazarajatica | reverse complement strand
CTCGGTTGTTGACCATTCGAGTTGCTCTTCGTTGTATGCGGTCAAATGGAAGAAGCTGGTATTTTGGAGCTCCAGCCTAGAGATGCGAGCAGTATTCCATGTGAGGCTGAACTTACGCTTTATAAAGTTATAAAATTAACAAGACGGATGTGTATTAATATACCCATATCCACGTATCTAATTATACCTCGAGATTCTTGTATATCATTATACGCTGCGCCTCAGACTCACTCAAGCTAAGTAAATAAATGGGTAACTGGATGCCGACACGTTTCAGTATTTCTTGGTTTCATTAAGTTGGGTCGTTTCCCCTGCGAATCGATCTATCATGCCGGCCGCAACCCGGCTGTGCCAATCGTGTTTTGTAAACTCTTTCATTTATCTAATGAGTTTATCGAAGCGCCCCATGTTTATGAAGCGCATGTTTATTGGGGCGTCATCGATACTTTGATATACGTCGATAATTGTATCGACTAAACGTCACACAATGTACTCAATATAGCTTCCGCAACGGAAAATTTTATTTGGTAATATAATAATGATAAAGACTCGTGCTTATATAGCATAGGGTCTTAATAAATTTAATGTTTCTATTGTTTTATTATCTTTACAATTTGATTTGGAAAAGTTCACATATTTAAAGTAAAAAGAAATGGGGTGGACGAGAAGGGACAGAGTGCAACCGCAAGTCTCTGTCAGACTTAATGTTGGATTCAAGCTTAACCAGATCTGAAATGCGTTGGACTTAATCCACTTAGAATAACAACAGGGCTAATGTCTCCCGCCGCAAAATCTCGACGTTTCTTATTGTCTCACGGCTCGGGGATTTCGTACCAATTTATTGTTGGTAGGGGGTTATAATAAAGTCATGTAAAAGATTTCAGCTTCCACCTAAACGTGAAGACTATTTCTTTTTATTTTTAACGAATTTAACTCAAATTAAAATTATCGAATGAGGGTTTGGTCTTCTTCATGCTCTTTTGTACGTTTTGTAAAGTGATCTCACAAAGTAAACACCAGGGGTGTGTCCAGTTTTAGTTGTGAGTGATTCTAGGTTTTTGATACTTAAATCAAGTTTATGTATCAAATAGACTGACCGGTTGGCGTAGTGGCATGGTGGATTCCCACCCAAGACAAATATTTGTGTGCATGAACATGTCTGTTTGTCTTGAGTCTGGATATAAAAACCACCGGAGGACGGGCAGCAGCGTCCTTTTCTTAGTACGGTGGAACATACTGAGATTTCCGACATTCCCCCCAATGATGCAGTCAATGCTGGAGGCCTATGTCCAACAGTGGACGATCATGAGCTGAGGTGGAGGTGAAAACAAGTTTGGTAACTACATTTTATCATGATATAATATATGTTTGTGGACCCCGTAGTAATTACAAAAGTAAATTGTACCGCGACTTCTATGCGATTTCCATTTTCCTTGGTCTTTGTGTCTCACCTCTTTTGCCTGTTCCACAGCACATGAATTTCTTTTGGATTCGTATATTAATAATGTAACAAAATTGTTCATTGTATCTTAATTAAACAAATGTAACGTGTCACACGATACGAGCGTCACTTTGTGGCAGCCGACCGTCCCGTGGGCGTAATCAATACGTGTACCCATTTCCCGATTAAATTGGGAACAAAGTGGCATGGAGTGGTCTCTTTACGGCATTCATCCGACAAAAAGGTGCCGTGGAAGAGCGACGAGCGATCGCAGGCTATAGGGAACAACTTCCCCGACCGGTGTTCATTAGAACTTGAACTTGTATGAATTTTCACCAACTTTCCAATGTAATGAACACCAAAAGCGGCTAAGTTTGAGCGCTTCGAAAATTTAATACAACCATACACCTACGCCATGTTCTCGTTTAAAAGAACAAAGTTTCATAACGTTACGCTGGAAATGGGTAGTTGAAGGTTAGTACCTACGCCTGTACAAAAAAAAACTGCAATTTGTCACTGAAAGTACGGACAAATAATTCTCTAAGGTGCATGGTATCTCTTGTATTGGCAATTGTAACTAAAGTGACATCGTTATTGGGCCAGACAATCTTTTCGAATTCGGAACCACGATAGACTTATATCTCGTTTCATCTCTTAGCAAATGATTCTTGACGTTCCTTCTACTTGGATTGTATTACGTTTTCACGTGAGAGCTTATTTTAAAATGTTGTATTTATTATAAAGTTATTGCTAGTGTCTGTAGCAAAATGTATTAAATTTAATTTACAACTATTAATTGATGAATGGACATGGACTCTTACATGGACTACGAGTTCAATGAGAAATTATTTGTTGTTGCGTAATCTATATTTATAATATACTACCTATAATCTAATCCTACTATTTATACTTTTGTTCATTATATTAAACCTTAAGAATAAAAATTTAATTCGTAAACTGTAAAGATTTTCGTCCTTTTTTTTAGCTTTGCAATTAACAATGAACTGGTTGCTCTACACTGCCGTTGTAAAGTTTTATAATAAATAGTACGGAGGGAACAACTGAACTAACCAATTTGTAGTGTTACTAATAAGCCCACAATTTCCTTCGTAGGTTTCGGTTAAGTTCGGTTTTTCGACTTAGGTTAAGTATACAATGTAGAAATGTATAATAATTAGGCTATGTTATGTCATAAATAAATAAATTACAGTATATCTGTTCTTTCATTCATCTCTCTTACCATTGGAAGGTCCAGGGGGGTTAAGGGGTTTTAACCTAGGAATGCCGATTCTTTTCCAAAAAGGTCGATTTTTAAATCGATTCGATTCGCAATCTGATGAACAACAACAAATAATCGAAGACCCGATAAAATAATGATAATAATAAAAGATCGATTTCTCAAAAATCGTTTACAATGTATACATAAATATATTTTATGGAAAATGAGAAAGGCACCATAATAACCATTTTTATTAATAAAACATGGGATATCTTTAATTCAGATAAATCAATAATTACAATTGTTTTTACAATCATACCAAAGTATCAGGTATAAACGAAGAGACCTTCCTAAATTTATTCATCACATTAAAAAGTTGATTAATATATATAACTTAGAGTTCCCAATGCTTAATGTCTAAACTTTTCATAACACATCAACACAATTTTTCCATGACTTTTGAAACATTGTTCATCTAACAAATTTCCGGTTATAGTTTTTTAAGTTTTTTTTTTATATAATTACCAATGAATTTGTATTTGTATGGATTTGTATTTAGTTTTCATCGTGATTGTCAATACTAGCCATTTTCCCGTACAAAAAAGGAAAAAGAAAATTTTAAATGTCATATCACACAATTTTTCTTGGAAGTCTTTCTTGAAATACCAACATAACGCATTATAAAGATGAATATTAGTATGCTGTTAAAAAATCATGATTCATTTTAATTAAAAAACGTACAACTATATTTGACCGGTTTATAATCGAAAAGATAGATAAAGTAGGTAAGCGTAGATCGCTTACGACACGGCTTACTGCGCCGCGGAAGCGGGTTCCCTCTTCAATCATGCCAATATTGCCATATATGAATAAATGCTGCTATACTTAAAAAGAACAATAATGAGCGATAAAGTTATGGAAAATAACAAAATCTTAAATTACGGTATTTTTTGATACCATATCATATATGCTACGGTAGGTGATAAATTCTACAAAATTACGGTACGTCTACCGGTAATTACGGTAGGGTTGAAGACACTGTATAAACGTAACTTTTCTGTTTCTTTTATTTATTAAAGAGAGGTTAAGGAAACTAAGCACACAGTCATCTGGCGATAGTTTTCGAAAAATGAAATGAAAAATTGTTTATTACTAAGTATTAATTAACACATGTTGTGTTTGAGTACCATGGAAAATAAAGGGCATTAACTCGTTGGGATGAACTCTTCTAGAGGCATGTAAGGCTAGCTCTTGTTTTGAGTTCAGGCTCCTCTACTTCTATCCTCCATGTTTAGAACATTCAACTAACTGTATATATAATTTTATGGTTACCCTAAAAAATCTAATATCGATTTTCTAGGGTAAAATATCGATTCAGTGCTCCATATCAATTAAGATAATCGATTTTTTTTCTAATGTCGATTGATCGATCTCAGATCGCTACTTTAACCCACCTCCCAATCAATACATATAATACTTCCGTGACGAATTTAAAGTGAGCTCAATGATAATTATTGTTCTAATTACATTCTTAAGCCATCATTACACTACCTGGTTCTGATTTAAACTATGTAAAATATTGTGTGTTTTTAGTTTTTCCTTGCCACCTTTCACTGTCATGGGGTAAACAGATAGAAAACTCTTAAAGAGTAAAGCTCACCTGTACCTATTATAATAATCCGTATATTGTATTACCTAGTTTTTATACTATTTAAAAAGTTTTAAATAAATAAATAATAATTACCGTTGTATGTGCAGTAGTTGGCAGTCGCGCTGAATTTGTAAGTTGTTAGAACGTATTACGAATACGAGTATCAAGATCACACAACTGCTCTCGTCATTAATGCCACGACTTGTCGTTTCATTTAATTAACAATTTTCAAAATAACGTTGACTGGAATTTAATTGCAGCGAAGCTCACTTAACTTGACTCGATCTCTAACCAGGTGAAATATTTTTGTTTCGCAAATCTCTTGGATTGTGAAAGGTATGCTTCGATGTTTCGGGCACGTTGAAAAGATGAAAGAAGATGTGGAAGTGTTGATAGGAGATGTCCATGAAATACGTATATTGATCAAATTAATTACATCCTTACGAAAGGCGATATAAGGAGTACGTCTTAACCCCGACGAGCATGATACGTAGATGTTTGCATGTGGAAGAGGCAAAAGGGGTGTGTTAGGATCGCGTCAAATGGAAATCTCTGCCTACCCCTCTGGTTAAAGGGCGTAGGTGTTATGTTTGTAATTATGTATGTATGTGTACAATTATCTAGGAGAATAACTAATAAGTAAGTAGTAGTTAAAATAGTTAATTTTAATAATCAAAAAACCTAACCGACTGTATTATTATTGGTCCTGTGCTGACATTTCCTAGTCCTATCAATCCCCTCCATGTCAAATCCTCATCTCAGGAGGACTAAAAATTAGACCTGCGGTCCCTCACTCCTCAGAAACACAGAATATTTCTATTTCACGCCTGTCTTCTGTGAGGTCGTAGTATTTCACCGGTCGAGAGGGCCATTCGTGTAATAAATGTTGTTGTGAACTCTACCACTGTTTAAAACGCTGTCACGTAATCATATCTTTATTAAATACTGCTTAAATTCAAAATAATTGTACGGATTTCAAGTAATTCACTACATAACTTAGCTCCTTAATGTTTTTTTTTTTAATAAATCATTCAATAAAAAAGTTACAGCTAATACAGGGTATGCTATATTAAATATCATCCTCGCGAACCCTTTGAAGTATCTCTATAGTGAAAGGGGTCGACAACTAAGGAGTCGATATTGTAACTTCTCGAATTAAATTCCGTAGTCAACCAATGCCAGCTAACGCCGTCCGAATCAGCAATATTTAATGCACGGCTCTTAAATTCGAATTAATTCTATCGAATAAACAGATTTCAATAAGACCCCGACATTTATAGACCTATTATATGACGACATTGATGCGTTATGTTCTTGTATTTGAATTACACAGGAATTTTTGTTATTGCAAAATTGAAAAATAAAAAAGCTTAAATCTCTTTCATGCTTCATCAAATCATCAAGAAAAAAATCTATCTATTCCGATAAATATAACAGACTTTAATGCAATCTAAGGCAATACAAGAACTGTAACTGTAGCTTGCATAGGATACCGAATTACAATTGTCTTGTTACGTTCAGTAGGTAATCTTTCTTGTCATCCTACCCTCTCCTTATATTAAAAATTAGCATTTCACAAAGAAAAAACAATTATAATTTACTTATCTAAAACTTACACTTAAATAAAATCTTTAAACAATCCAACATTGATATCTAAAGATATAACTCAATATTAGATCATCAAACAAAGTAGTACCTCGGAACGCACACAGGGCAGAACCAGCGACGTGATGATGACGATCCATCATCTTATATAACTATCGATATTTATGTCTATCGTTTCGTTGTACAACTTTTGATAGGGACAAATTATGTAGACGTGTCTGCCATCTATACGGTCTATACTATTCATCGAGCAATTCTTGTATTGGACTAATCTTGAACTCTGAAACGACTCTAATGATTTGGATGAAATTTTGTATTTAGGTATTCTTTTTCTATTTAAATTTATCTACTAATCTGTATTATCCGTATAACTACAAATATTCATAAAAAAACTAATATTGAGAGTGACACCTCTTAGCTATCGCTATCAACGCACAGATCCATGGCTGAATTAAATATGGTAGATTATAAGTATAATTAATAATGGTAGACAATAATGCGAAATACCACAACTACTTATATTAACTGCTGAATAAGACTAGATGTCATTATTCGAATATATATTTTCCGAAAAAACGCGATCACATTTTTTTTCGTAAAAAGATAGATGAAAATTTTTGGCCTGCTTATAATTATACTGAAAAAACTAAAACACCCCTTTTTCAGGTTTATCTGTACATGATCAGATTAAAAAAAAAATCTGATGCAGGGCACCTCATACGTTCGTATACTAGATATTACAAGATCGCTGAACCGCGGACTCTTGCATCTGTCTACCCTGAATGAAATAAAAACTATTGAAAAAACTTTTTAACAAGACGTATTTTTTACAAGTTCCGGTGAAAGATCAGCGGTCTAATTTGTTGAAAGTTAGTTTCACTGCATTTAACTGAAATACTTCTCTTTCAGTCAAATATTACAAATCTGTTAAATAACACTACGGAAGATACCAATATAAAACCTTACTCGTACTTTTACTTACATATTTTTAACTTTTTCCATGGTTTATGAAACTAATTGATAGCTTTTGGTTTTAAGTTTAATTATTTTTATTTATATTAACTTAAAAACACTTTTAGCTTAATAATTTATGTGATCCGTGATCATACAATATTTAAGTTTGGTTGCTAGTTCTTTAATGATAAATATTATTTAATTTTAACTAACCAACTTATTTTTTGGACCTACTATTTGCTTCCAATCTGGGAAAAATCTGGGATGTTCCTTTTAGAAGCTAGAACGGCATGTAGTAACTATTATTATATATTTTAGGGCAATTATTTTATATTGTGAATATTTTGAAAAGATCTAATTCCTTTTCTAAAACATTACATTTTAAATTCACAACTACCGTCCTGATGTCAAACGGCGATTCGGACCAAAGTCGTACTAGTTTTTGCCTCTCCATTCTCTTTGAGCTACCCACATACAGTCATAACTGGACTGAAATACTAACAGCGTCGATTCTAATCCCCTTTGCTGAGTTAATTAACGAATAGTCCAAATAGCTTCGTTTTGATACGATAAATAATTAAATAAATAACATATCTGTTTTGTTTAAGATTTATTTCGCCGAATATTTTAGTTATATGTTGTATGAGTAATTTTAAGCCGTGCAAATGATGTGGGCGACGCGAAGCGGTGAGCACCCGCATCGCTTATCACTGCGATACGCATGCCGACTAGTTAATGAGACGATCGATACCCCACTGTTCTTATCAACACTCCAAACTTTAGTTATGAAAGTAAAACTGTCCGCTTTATTATCCGACCTACATGTTACTATGGCTGATAGTACTGAGCTAGCCTCCCCTCGTTTTATCTGTAGCTCGTACTCGCACTCGTCGGACTGCTTTAAAGGATTAAATGCGGAAAATTGAACTGATATACTTTGTAGTTTTTTGTTAAGTGAATTGAAAACCAAATTTAAGATTTTACGGGAAAATAGGAAGATTAATTTGTGATTTCTTACAATTTCGGGTCTTTTGAAGTAAATGGCAATAGTAATATTCAAAGTGATTGTTCCCTCGTTAGTGATATTTTATCTGTAAAACATGAAATTGGAATTTATTTAATTTTTTTTTCGTAAAATATAAAATATGTCATTTTTATTTTCAACGAATAATTTAGTCTTACGACTTACTTCTTTTTTATTATCTTTGCAACTTTTATTATTTATTTATTTACTTTCTTTTTCAAATAATCATCAGCATAGTATATAAATTATTTTTCTCCACAAGGATTTAAAACGCAATTATAAATTGTGCAATTTATTCTTTTTCGAGCAATAATTTGACGAGAGATTTTTCTCATTATCTAGACTATTCTAACAGCACTGTTCAAAGTCATGACAAAATATTTCAACAAACGACTTATATTTCAGCCATCAGCAATCGTTTTAGAGCAGCTATAATATATAACGTAATAAAAATGGAAATTACACAGTACAAAAATAAGACGCATGAAATACTATACAATGCAGTAAAACGTAACGATAGTTGAAAATTACATCGACTCCTAATTTAAATATATCAGTGTACGTGACCAAAATAATATTTTCATTTGATATCCGCTGAAGACGACAAGAAATTTAATATAACAAGTCTCTTGTGGGTAGTTATTACAAAAAGCTGCTCTCTGAAGTGTTGATGAAATGTGAATAGAATAGAGAAAAGCGGCGGGAGGAGAGTTTCCGTGCTTCAGTGTCCGGCGCAGCCTTGCAACCTGTTGCCGCCGGCACCGCCTTCCGCCCCTAAGCACTTAGCATTTCCGCATACCCAACAAATTCAAAGTTACAATTTTTAGCCCGATTACGATATAAGAAATTCTGAAAAATAGAAATTTAGTCAGCACTTACCTTTCGACGAATCCGGAATCACGACCGAAGATTTTTAAAAATTTCAACACAAAATAATTTGAAAACATAAAAACGTAATTTAATTCGAAATAAATTCTAACAGTATATTTCTTTATCATAAAAAGATTTTTCAATTAAAAAAAATTGAAAGGATCGGAAAGCACTAAGAAAGAATTAAATTTGAAATGATAAATTTTGGACGTAAAGTAACTTAGGAAAATTAATGTTGCGAATTTAAGCGCGAGCGGCGGCTTTCGGGAAGGCTGAAGAGCGAATGATCGGAGAAGCTCAGGAGAGCGCGGGCCCGCCGCCGTAGCCGACTGCAGAGTGCCAGCGGGCCGAGCAGCACCGGGCCCCACCCCTAGCGCAGGCGCGCTCGTCGGCGCCCGCCGCGACGCCCGCCGCGCATGACCGACATCCTCCTAAAACTGGAAAAGTGACTCCTCCAACGTAGATACACCATTATGTACTAAATAAATATTGTATTTTAATAGATGACGCCATCGGTAAGTATATAAATGTTGACCCAGTTAGGGTATTTCGTACCTTTCTTTGAGCGTCACTGCGAACTTATGATTTCCTTATTCTTATACTCTATAAAATTTCATCAGTCGCTACCGTAATAACCGCCCATTAAACGATCATAGCGCAAGAACCGTGAGAGGGAAAGAGTACAATACTTTGAACTATTTCTTAGATTAATCGTTTGAAGTACGCAGATAAGTTCTGTTCTTGTGCTCCTCGACGACTATGTAATATAACTCTTTTAAAACGGCAAAATATCCGTTTCTAAGCGTAATGTCGTAGCCACGAGGTAATGATTGAAATTTGGTCATTATTTTGTGATCGCTTTCAAGAAAAACGCGCATCTCATAAGCATAAGGCATGTTGTACTTCATGTAGACAAAGTCCACACTATGTCCGCAGACGGGCTTTCGGTTCATGTCAATTATGGAGTTATTGGTCAACAGTTCAATGAAACCAAATTTGTGGTTTACTTTAGAGGTGATTTCGGCGGCCTTTTCTCTCAATTTGTCTGTTTCGACGGCGCTGGTATTGACGCTAGCGAACGGGTAGAGTAATGAATGGCCGTCGCGTCTAATCGACACATAAGCTCTCAACTTGTTTTTGTATCTGTTCAGTACGTCCAGTATGAATGACGTCTCACTTTCGGAGAATGGCTTTTTACCGGGAAAATTGTGATCGAAGCCGTTGAGTATTACACCGCAATCATTGAAAGATTCATCGAAGTTTCTACTTATATCTACTCCTGCACTACGATCATCTTCAGAAAATCTTAAATTCTTTTTCCACGACCCTGGAGTCTGAAAAAAGAAAGATCAAAGTAAAATGAAAGTATTTATTTTTATTTTTACAGTAAGTTGTCATTAACTTAGTAATGGTTAGTAATCATTATGGTCTACTGGGCTTAGTGTAGGACTACCCCAAACTGTTGCTTAGGGTAGCACTACGTAGTAATTCATCAAGTAACTACTTGAACCCCCATTGAACCACACGCACTGGTCCTTAGGGAAGGAAAATCTTGAAGAGTTCAAGCAATACGTAAGTCGCCTAAGGCCTATAAACAAGTACCAGCTGTACTGTGTTTCTTTTTTTACCTTATGGACACAAATTCTCAAGATTGCTTTGTTATATCGCCTAAAATATGTTTTTATGGTTTGTTACGCACTTGACATGTCCATGAGATACGTAAAATGTATTTTCTCAACGTTAGTATTAACGTTCAGACCCCAATTCTGCTACTAAAATCAATTAGCCATGAAACCTTTAAGTTGTGGCAAAAACGGAGGCCAGCTTTTGCGGCATTGCCAGCCTCCAAACAATATAACAGAAAAAAAATGGAATCTCAGTTTATGCAAATAAGAAAAATTATTGTTATAATATAATATGTAATATAATCGGTTACAGACTTACGTATCTAGAGAATTCTCTTCCATCTGGATTAGTGCTGGGGAGTATAACCCACCGTGCGTCCCTCAACATGTAAAGATTCTCTTTGCAAGCGACCAGCTGTTCAATGACGAACAGCGCAAAGTTGACAGGCTCTAAACCTGCTTGCTGGCCGGCCTCCAGCAAAATAACAGGCCTACCACTCCTTACTGTGGCATTGTCATGAGGATACTTCAGTAAAACCTGTTTGGTGATGAAAATGATAAGTTCTATTGTAATTATTCCATCGATTTTAAATTAGATTAACGTTGCTGAATCAATTTATGTTTTATATATGTAGATAAATTTATCACCATCGTTAGTCGGTAAATTTAATAAAATAAATAACTTACCTCATATAAGTTTCGTTTTTGAAAAGTCAAACTTTGGTTGTCAACTGAAACGAATTTTCCACAATACTTCGCAAGAGCCTTCAAGTAAATTGTTATCTGCAAGGGAATTTTTAAATTTATATTATATGTATTATATATTAAATTTATATTATATATATTTTAAATTAAATTTATTTTTAATAACATGAAACATATTATCATCTTCCTGCTCTCTTCCCCTTAGGGTCGGCACAGTATGTACTACTCTCCATATCTCCTGGACTCCACTGTAGTCCATATTATGGTTTCCCTCCTCGGGAATAAAACATTTTAATAATATATTATTAAAATTTATTGATGGTAATAAAATTAACGCAGTAAAGTGAAATCTTCGAAAAATATGCTAGTCTTGATATGATAGAAGATAGAATAATATTTCTATGGAAATACCATGACTCTTGTTCCATACTCAAACAAGCATGACGAAAAAATTAATATAAAAACAAAAATATAATTTTTTTTTTTTCGATATATGACTGGCATTATTGGAAGACCTTGTCGAACTTAAATGAACCAAAATTTAAGCTAAAGAAAGAAAAGTGATATGAAGTATAAATATGTGATTTTTTTCTTAAATCGGTTAAAAAGAATAAGGTTGCTTACAGCAGTGCTTCCCATTTCGGCATTTTCGACGCACGGAACTTCATTGGCGTTAAGCAAATCGTCTAACATATCTGAATAGCAGCTATTCATTTCTTTGCACCTGAAATTAAAATCAATAAACGTGGAACACAAATAATTAAATTTTGCAATTAAAAAAAAACACAAAGCATTACAAGCATCAGTATTTTAACGTGGTTGTGGATCCAAAGATCAACGCCACGGGAAAGATTGTACGACACGGCGGCTAACACATACAAAAATTATTTTAATCAAATTGCTGCAATATTTTTATTAAAAATGCATTACTGTGGCAAATTCGTTACTACATACAAAAAAAGGTTAACTTACCCACAATATTGAAGAACAACAAACTGTAGAAACCCTAAAATTAAAATATAACTAGTAAATTATATTATCTATGATTAGCTCACAAGAACATCGCATACCATAATAATTTTATTAATATCACACCGGCTAGAGAAAAACAGATTATAATATAGTTTTTTTTAGACTTCATCACTGAAATAAATTTGAATAAGTTATGATCGAAAAAAAATTTAACAAATACATCATCATAAAATCTATGAATGTTTTTCATGTAATAAATGAAAGTCAATAAAAGTTTCGAGACTTTATTACAAATACATGGAATCATAACATCAGTCTTTGCGACGCGTTGTCGTCTCACAGAGGCCTTTCAGAGAACTCGTTGCGAATTTGTGAAGCGAAGACCCTGAACCCTTCATAAAATTGTGGTAGGGTAGTTCGTAAACGACTCTCGGGGAAAAGAAATTCGAACCCATCTGTAAGTTCCATTGTGTACGAGTAAGGGACATGGGCGGCACCGAAGGCGAAGTCATCACTACCGCCGGCTGCGGGGTACCATTGTCCGGCGCTCATCACTGTAAACGGTTGGCCGCCCTCGCTCTGGACAGCGGCTGACACCTTCCTAGCCAGGGAGTCCAGTTTCCTCCATTGCTTTGGCAAATACTCCGCAGTGTAGCCCCAAGGGTATACCAAGTACTGACCGTAGGAGTGCAGCGACACGTAAAGCTTCAAGCGATCTGCGTTCGCGAGCATCACATCCCTTACCATCTGTGTCTCGGGCTCTGAGAACGGCTTGTGGCCAGCGTACGTCTCCATATCGCACGGGTTCTTTGACACTCCGCTAACGGCCCAGTGGAAACCATAATTTCTGTTACCGTCCACTCCGTAGCAATTAGCTAAAGCGCTCTTAGATCGTGTTTTCCTCCACATGCGATGCTAGAAAACGGTAATTTATTTTTGGTTGGCTAACGAGAAACTATTGGTTGAATTCACCAATAGTTTCTAGTTAGTACTTATTAATATATAGATTTTTTCTATTACTATATATACATATACACAATAAATATATATAATAAATTATATATATATAATTTAAACCAACTATAAAGATTTTACCTTTAACAATAAAAATACCAATTGTCTGTTATATTTATTGTTCAGATTGCCCAATAATGGAATTTGCAGTTAATCGTTCAATTTTTAAAATCATTTTAGTGCAAGATTTTTTAATTCAGGATAGATTAGTTTAACACAAGCACTGTGGAGCTTAAAAATATTTTTCGAATATGGTTTGAGATTTAAATGTAAGGACAACAAAACAGTGCAAAATAGTTTATTTTTATCAACATATAGCAATACTACCGCTAAAACTGGTTACACTAGTCGCATGCTAAGGGCCAAGAATCTAACATAAATATCTCTCCAGTCTAATGGTAACGGAGTTGACAGATACAAAAATAAATTAATATTATAAACCCTACTTCACATAAAACTATTGTCTTAAAATTTCGGAGATTAATGTAGTTAGTTTTAAATCTCTATTTTTATAAATATTTTACAAATATGTTTGTATTACAATGTATACTTTCAATAATAAAATCTGTTATGACAGATTCGAAGGAATCAACCAAATCAAAAAATAAACAGAACAAAGTAATGAGACACTGATCTCAATAATAATGGTAAGGTTGGTATCCCATATAATTTCCGAAGATATTTAAGTCTTTGTCAATCGAGAGAACTCTCGATTTGGCAATGGCTGATTCATAGACATAGTTTCTTTTGTTAGGAAATACTTACAATTAAAATATGATCCATATCAAATATGTACTTACAGCTTTACTGGATCGCGAGTACTCGTAACCGTCGGGGTTGACGACCGGCAGGATGTACCAGTCGACGCCGCGCAGGTCCCTCTTCCTCGCCTCGGGGTCCATGACCAGCCGGTGGATGAGGTACAGCGCCATCGCCGGCGCCACCCACTCGCGGGCGTGGATGCCTGTGACCAGTTCACATTATTTATCTTGCGCCAGCTTTATTTTATTATTATGCTTATTTTATTTATTTACAGCGGGTATAGTACACACTGTACCTGGTCTTAAGAAAACAAACGTTCTGTAGAACCTTTTGGTGAAAATGACAATTTGATTTTCGCGAAATCATAACGTTAAGGTCAGACAAAAAACTTAATTTTTTGTACAGCCAATCAGAAAGTGTATAAATGATAAAAATTTTAACAGTGGTAGAGTCCGCAACAATAACATCTGTTGCACGAATGGCGCTCGACCGGTGAAATACTACGACCTCACAAAAGACAGGCGTGAAATAGAAGTTTGCGTTTCGTCTGAGGAGTGAGGTGGCGGAGGCCTTATTTTAGTCCTCTTACCTTTCCCACCCGTTTCTAATACGCAAAGGATGGGAAGGGAAGGAGGATTTGACAGGGAAGAGGATGGATTGGAGAAGGTAATGTTCATTTTTCTGTCTATCCCCTTCTCTGTCTATTAAAGATAGGCAACGCATCTGCAACTCGCAAATGCTTGTTGCAGATGTCTATGGGTAGCGGTCACATAGGTGACCGCTTGCTCGTTTGCCACCTTCTTGTATAAAAAAAAATTGCATTAAATTTGTATAGCTACTTTCCAGTCCACTACCGACCTGCATCCACGAATATGATCGGGTTTCCCGCATTGGGGTTCTGCGATATCTTAACAAGTTTCATTTTTCGCCCCTGATAACTTAATCCTAAAGATTGTAACTTGATCAGTTCCGGGTGTTTGCTTGCCATGGTCTCGATATACTCTTGAATCTGTAAAAAAGTATGTTAATTTACAGACATTATAAGTTTCAGATACGAGTAAGTATTTATATATTATTATTAAAGTAAGTGTTTTACGCGAGTAAAAATTCAAATGATAAGAAGTTTTTAGAGGAAAGTCACATAAACTTGAATCGCCAATATAATTTGAAACATGATTTAATAATTTGAGCTATAAATAAGTAATACTTAGTAATTACTAGTAGTATTTAATATTAGCTTATAATTTCTATTTATTAAATCACTTCGCACCTCAATTTTTTATGTTTGTATTAACTCACAGTCGAGGAGGGAACTATTTAATAACCTAACTAGCGAAATACCTATAAGAATCAGATTAAAATCTCTGCTAATATTTTCTTTATAATAATAATATTTTTCCAAATATATGATTTCGCATTTTGTGCGTAGTTCTAGAGATGTCGTAGTTAGATATCCTTGTGACATTAAGACAGGACTTTCAGTGATACTAACGGCTGCAAAAGAATGGTACTCGTATATATTGAATCCCCGGAGAACTCGTCGCCGCGGCGCTCTTTCGGGAGACTCAAATGACCTAAAATATAAAAAAAAATCATAAGATTAATTAATTTAAATTACTTTTTTTTTCATATGTACAAACAAATAAGTGGATATCTTTGTATTTTCACTTTATAGTAAATGAGGTGCAATCTAATTATTAATTTAACATCATCATTTTTATTATCAGTCGACTACTAGAAATTTGCTTAGACTTCTTCTATTAGAACTAGACTTCTTTCCAATTAAAAAAAAATAACATAGACAAAGTATCATACAAAGAAGGTTCGTTTCGAATTTACGCATACTAAAAGTATTCATATTTGCCTTAAAATGTTTTCAGGTAGACTTTTGTACTGAGCAAAACATCAAATAGTTTATAAGTAGTAAAGAACCAATGAAAATGTTCACAATATAAATGATGATTATACATGATAAAGCCATGGTTCACAGGATTTACATGTATACAAAATCATTCGAAGCGTTCTTGTAACAAAGGATGGTACGTAAGCAATGTAATTTTACTCCCCTTTGGAGACAGGCAGAAACACAAAAAGACATGTAGGAATACATCAAGAGATACCGCGATAGTGCTTCTTATATAGAGAAACAGAGATAATGATTTCTATTTGTAATACTTTGTCTATTTGTTCACTAAGGTTACAGTAAATCAAGGGTATTTTTAATGACACATTACTCGCTTTGAAAAACAGAAGTCGCATATTCGGTAATAAGTTTAGATTTTTTCAGATTTCACATCAATATAATCTTGCCGTAGTCGTGAAATATTCTGCTAATCATGTTGATTCTTTGTAATTTGAACTTTAAATCACTACGATAGATCTTAAAATCCTATCTTTCAATGATTTGAATATGTTAAAACATTATATATTTAAATTCGTACCTGCCGTAGTGACTTTTCACGTCGTACTTAAAATGATTTTCCTTTGCCAATTCCTCAAAATGCTGGAGTCGGTCTGGAGGGACCAGGACATCAGTACTGTCATTGTAACCTCGACTCTTTTTTAGAATTTCTATGCTATTATTGGAACTGTGTAATAGCTTTATGATTTCGAATTGTGATCCTTCTATAGGATATATCCGAAAGAGAGTATAACTAGAAAAAAAAAACAATTACCTCTTTAACAAAGATAAAAAAGCAGCCACGAACGTGACCTGAGGGTGCAACGAAACATATCCCGGAACTCCTTTTTTGTGTACTCTCTCCAGGCTCAACTCGACTCCTTTTTTTAGTACTCAACAGTATCTAAATATACATGTAAGATTTGCTTGATTAATATTTTTTTGTAATAAAGGTTATCAAAACATCCTGGACAAAAATCGAGGGTCCATATGATCAGTTTAAACAATCTCCATTAATATTTATTTCGTTTGAGGAGTGAGGTGTCGTCTGAGAAGTGAGGTGCCGGAGGCCTAATTTTAGTCCTCTTACGTTTCCTAACCTTTTCTAATAAGGATGGGAAAAGAAGGGATAGATAGGAGAAGGTAATGTTCATTTTTCTGTCTATCCCCTTCTCTGTCTATTAAAGATAGGCAACGTATCTGCAACTCGCAAATGCTTGTTGCAGATGTCTATGGGTAGCGGTCACTTAGGTGACCGCTTGTTCGTTTGCTACCTTCTTGTATAAATATATATATATTTTATTCAAATGTTACAAATATCTCACTCGTTATTTTCTCCACTACGCTGTTCTAGTCGTGTTCTTACGACATACTCTTTGTATACGTATAATTTGGGCACCTAAACTAATTCTATCACTGATTGTCTTTCTTTGTTATTTTCGTAATAAAATAAAAATAGAAACTTACTTATCATATTTATCATTACTCTCTCCAGAACCTGCTTGTGTCCAGAATCCAATAATACCTTAAATAATAAAACAAATCCATAAATATTACATTTTGACCCCCCATATTGAAAAAAAACAATAATAGGCATACTACACGACAATATTTGTTTAACCAAAGAAAAAGTTAAATTATGTGTCCTCCAAATAAAGTAAATATATTATTGATGGTCAGAAATAGTTAATATGTAAGATGTATCTTACATATTAACTATTTCTGACCATCACTTAAACGTTGTATTCGTTTATAAATATCAGTTGAGACTATGTAGACTATATTTAGCTATGTCTGCAAAGCTTTTCAACCCACTTAATTTTTCCACGGTAAAATGTATCTGTTTTGTTCCGTCGTCGGTTTGGCCTCCGTACACTAACAAAAAACTTGACTTTTTACTAAAATTTATCGGAAAATCATTATGAACTTTATTAATGTGAAGTCAAAAATGTCAAAGTATATTAAAATGGTACAGAGCAGGTTGAAAATTCACAAGTAGATTGAATTTTGTTATCATAAAATACAATTTTATGGAGTCACAAAATTATAATGTTACCTACAGAGAAGTAATAATCCCATCAAAGAGCCGTCTTTTATAATTTGACTTTAATTTTCTCTCGTTGACCTATGCAGCTAATATCAATCGAAAAATTCCGCCTTTTATTAAATTAAAATTATCGGGGATTCATTCGCTCGATCAAAGGGCATCAGACATCAATCGGTACGGAATTGGTCCGGAGCGAAGCCAAATCGCGCCGGCCGATGTAAAGAGACCTCAATTACCCGAAGCCAAACACGATAAATGTCCTCACAAATTAAAGAATTGCTCGACGCAAATAATCTGCCCTCTGTGTTTCGAGACGCTGAATATTCTGGACTTAATTTGTTTTAGTTATTTACTAGTGCCTCGATTTATTTAATGTTAAGGTGGCAAGTACAGGAAATTATGTATATATATTATATTAACGGAGGTCAAAGCCATCCTGAACAAAATATCTACATAATGGTAAAAACCATCTCTTGAAACATACAGACATGAAGGGCAACTTTGTTTTTAACCGACTTCAAAAAAGGAGGAGGTTCTCAATTCGCTTGTATTTTTTTATATTTGTTACCTCAGAACTTTGTCATTTATGAACCGATTTCAATTTTTTTTTGTTGGAAAGGAAACATTTGCAAGTGGGTCCCATTTAATATCAAATGTCATTGAAACTTGAGTTCTGATGATATAAAATTGAAATATTGGTTGATTGTATTGTTAAGACAAGCCCTGTTTGAATTTAATGGATTTTTAATGAGACTTACCTTGGCTATAAATGAATTAATGAATTATAAACCATAATATATAAATCTCGGTTTTGTTTTTGTTAATAAAGTTAAAAAAATATATGTTACGTTATATAAAGTTAAAAATATATACATATATATATGTTACGTATAAATTTTTTATTCTATAACAGACCATACTGTGACGTAACAAATAACTCTTGGTGTAGCAATATCATTGTAGTAATAAAATATAACTGATTACTTCCACGCGATAACATTGTTGTGGAAAATAATAGAACTTTGTGTTTAGTACGATGCTAACTAAATACAGTAACCTGATAAACTAGATATATTCCAGTTACGCTCATGTTCGTTTCGTCGATTTTCACGCCGAGACGGACACAAAGGCTCTACGTATGTGTCTCTTATGTCAGAGTGTTGATAATGATTACGATTTCCGACCTAATGACGTATCCGGATGGTACGTAAAATTGCGAATGCTTGGGCCTATGAGTATCCATTTTTCGGACCTATTACCAAAATTTTAAATAAAACGCAATATGCGTATGTATTAAAAATTATAATTTTGCACAGTTATGATAAGTCTTAACAAAGACAATATGGTGCTTTACAAAAATTAAGTTTAGTTGAAGTGAAATTGAAAAAGCTCAAAAAAATCATTAATATAAAATTAATAAAAAACTAAGCTGCCAACTCACGATCTAATCAGTTGTAAAAAGCCGCTTTCTCTTTAATAGATTCAAATAATATGGGAAATTACTTCTTTTGTAGCCTACGACTGTGGAACGCGTATAAGCAGGCAAAACTCACCGATTAATATAAATGAATCAAAAAATAAAAAAAAAGTTAGGAAAAGAAAACAACTAAAAAAGTTTAACGCATGGTAATATTTTTAATGACTTTTTGTAGCATTCGATTCATTAGATATTAAAAGTAAGCCAATATAATGACCATTATAAAACCATTTGAGAGAAAGTGGATAAGAGCTTCCTATATGGACCAGACGGAACTGATTTCCATACACCTTTGTGATCTAGGCTCTGTGAAGAAAGTATGATATCGTAATTTTTATGTGTATTAAACAAAATGTGTTAATTTATTTTGGTTTTCACTTGCTCTTAGATGCATTGCTCTGGAAAAATAGCATTAAAAGAAGAAACATTTTTGAACAAAGAAATCTAATGGTATCATTTCCACCTTGTTTTAATTTATAGCTCAACGGTTACCAAATTATGTCTCTGTATAGGTATTTATTTACATCTATAACATACGTGTATTTTAAAACACATCTGTTTTCTAACATTTAACATGTTTTCTAAAATAATTATTTTTATAAAATAGTTAAATAATATTAAGAAATATTATTAGCTTAATGAAATATTTCAATTGAATTATCCTATTATTATTTTTAAGGCAGTTTCATGTCGTCTATTTGGAGAATTAAAAGAGATTTTACTTACCAAATACAAAAATAAAACTGGTCATTTTATCAACCATTTTAATAGCGTCACGTGTGTTAAAAGAAATATTAAACAGATTAAAAACAAAAATAAATTAATTTGATTAAAATTAACACAACTGACGTAGCACGCGCGGCGCAGTCGTCCGCACCGCTGCGAGTAGCGCACTGACTGCGCGCGCGCACGTCGAAGGAATCTCCAAATTACCGTAACTGTACGGTTACCCTAATTAGCCAGATATCGAGTTAAGGACCACCGTGATTGCCATAAGATTACGATTATTTAAGCTTGATTAGAATCATGACCGTGAAAAGATTTACGGCACTTTTAATGTTTTCTAACAAAAACCAAACCGACTTCAAATTTGTACAATTCTTATAATGTCTAATGTTGACAATAACAAATTCTTGACACATATTAGCTATTACAGAAATTACAAGTAATATACGCGGATTCCAATTACAAAAAATTTCAAATGGAAAATAAAAAACAAATGTGTAAGCTAAATTAAAAGTCGCGGGCAACACCTAGTTTCATTTGTAACATTTATAGTCACGCTACGTTTCTTTACTAAGCCATTAAATCCAAACGGGCTTGTCTTCGAAACCCGAGCTCTAATGATAATCGTAATTAAATGGGACCTACTTGTAAATGTGCACTTTCAAAAAAATAAGATTTTTTTGTAAGATGATATTCGTCCTTTGTGAACCAAAGGACGAATATCTGCGGTGCAAACATAAAAAAATACAACCGAATTGAGAACATTCCTTATTGTTTCAATCATATTTGTATCTTATGATATTAGTCAATAGTTTCACCTATCTACTAATATGACGATCGCAGTATGTTCCACCGTACTAAGAAAAGGACGCTGCTGCCCGTTCTCCGGTGGTCTTTACATCCAGACACAAGACAAACAGACAGACATGTTTATGCACACAAATGTTTGTCCTGGTTGGGAATCGAACTCACGACCTGCGGAGTGAAAGACAAGCATCTTACCAACGGCGCCAACCGTCCAGATGAGTTGTCTAGCTTTAATAAACAGAGGAGGGGATAGACAGAAAAATGGAGATTTTCTTCTCCTATCCATCTCCTTCACCGTCAAATCCTCTTGTTGCGGACTTTACCACTGCTCTATTAGTCAAACAGACAAACATACCACTGCAGTGTTTTAATTATAAAAACGAATCCACATTAATAAGTGAATCTAAATTGAGATATTGAATACCGTTTCGGGTTTAATGAACTAGAGTGACACTTACGGACGTGCCGTGACATCAAACCGCCTTCGCATTAACGGACACTTATTGTTCATATGTCTCTTAGATCTTCTTTACTATTTAATATGTATATAATTTGCCTCAACGTGTGTCAGTGAACTCCTTTTTCACTCTAAGACCAATTTTGTTTCAGAATACTATGTACATTTCTATGGATCCCGGTAGATGCCGGTGCGATCGAATTCCACCCGTTATAGTATCTGACTACAAAAGTGACTTCAAAAAGGAACAAACGTTCACTTTCTTTATTCTCTCCTCGCGTTCGTTCGTATGCAACGCTACAAGCGACCACAAAATATAACTGACACACATACATGCTTTATCCACCTACTTACAATCACGGAACGAATTGTTGAGATAAACTGGTTGTGCGCTGCACATTACGCGTTAATTTCACTCGCTGACTCATTTTAATAACACATTACGCGTATTGTATTACAAACAAAGCGATGTTTTGTTTCACTGATGTTTAAGGACAATGTTTCACAACATGATTCACCAAGTTAAGGTGTAAATGAGGTGTGAGGAGAAGAGAAAGTGACTTTACTCCATTTCGTAAATTTTTCACTTTTGTTTGAAAACAAAATCAGGTTTTTTGTTAATAGTCGCTATTATTCTTATATAACTCGACCTGACATCGAAGGAATTGTCGTATTTATGTACTTAAATAAATGAATCTATCATAGTTAAAAATCTGACAAGAATCTTTGTGCCTCTCGTATAGATTTTTAAAAAATGCTAGATATTGAAAATAAACTACTTTTACGGATTATATTACGGATGTTTATTATCGCATATAATTAATATTTAAACTCTCGAGGTGTTTGACGTTCAAATGTCAAAGTTGCTGGCGAAGTTCCCTTCTTTTTAATTATTATTTTCATTCCGATCTATGTAGAATGAACTCACAATATCTTGAGATCTTGCAGTTATACAACTGATTTGGGATTTAATTTTATCACTCAAAAAACTAAAATATTATTTATTGAAAGTTAAATAATGTAATTAGGAAAAAATTATTAATATTGTACTTTGTCGAAATGAAAATATTAATTACAGGCAATGAAATCCGTAAAGTAAGTTTAATTTAAATTTGTAATATTAGTGTGAGTATAAATCATTAAATTGCTGGACACATCGATTACGTAGATCTCATTTTTGTTGTATCTCACACACATTCTGCCACAATATTTTCCTACATGCTGTTCTCTTTTCTCATTCGTAACTGTTTTCCATATCATATTACTTGAGGAAGATACGCATAAATCTATTTTATCTTTAAAGTAATAATTTATAGTAAAAGAAATTATATACATATAATTAAAGTCTATTCTTCCGGATAAGAAACTTGTTTGGATCCCGTATTAGTCTAGAGAGGCGCCTTCTGTCCGTGTGTCGCGAGCTCTTCCAGATGTATTGGAAAACGGCGTGAATGATCCGGCCCCATATCGCATTCAGCGAGTCGTAGGCAACCTCCGCTTGGAATGCGTCATAGTTGAATGTCGGATAGTACGGTTGCATCACAAACTCCAGAGAGAACGGCACGCCGAACACCTGAGATATAAACGAGCAAATGGCTTACCTGATGTTGAGCAATGACCGACTGCTACCTTACAGGTGCGTTGCCAAATTTTTCGAAAGAAGAGAGATGAGAAACGAGGAGTCGAGGGAATGAAAAAAGAGTAATGGTCTTCGGCGCCTCCCTCGTCAGGCGAAACGCAGAAATATCACGCCTTGATTGTTCCGGCTGACTATCACCATTAAAACGATTTGTTTTAACTACCATGTTTTGTAATATTCCTAAAATATTTCAAAGTAGTACCGTAGAAGCGTAGTCGACGCTAGTGCCCGCCACTGTGCCGTACCAGCTGTTTAGCGTGTCGACGGTCACCGCCATGAGGCGGAAGCTCGCGTTCCTCATCGCCTCGTCGATCTCCCCCTTCAAATCGAGGTAATGGTCTTCATCATCTTGAAATTCTGTATACCCTTTAGGGAACAGAACTGCTTCTCCCTAGCAATCGGAAAGTAAAAAAAAAAATCAAGTAGATACACGTTTCAACCATGACTAAATCAATAAATAATCTAATTGCTCATACATATTACATCCGTAATCCATATGTTAAATGCTGATGATACAACACAACTTTCATAACTCAAATATTAAATTAAATCATTATGAGTCGAACATTACAATTAAAAAAACAATTTCTTTTTCTCTTAACAGAATCCAAAAAACCGAGAGAATGTTTACTGTCGTTGTTACGAGAAATTTTAATTCAAACATTTATTTATTATAACGCTTTGTACGGAATATCACAATGAATAAAGTATTGAGATTTAATTATCCAAACTAACTAATCAACCATGCTATAATCGCATCAACTGCATGAATGGTACATTTTCACAAAATTACAGTGTGCGAAAAGTATTAATGTTGTTTCTGCCTTTATTTGTGATTCAAATATTCCTAAGAATATTTGAATCTAAATTCAATGCCCTTCCCAATAATTCTTCTTCTTCTATTCCTTAAGTAGGTAAGCGTCGTACAGGTTAGGCCGATGATCAAGTCAAGGGTGTGAGAGTGCAGTGGGTGAGGGCGGCAGGAGACCGACGTTTGTGACTATCAGTGGGGGAGGTCAATGTCCAACAGTGGACGTCTAATAGCCGATGGCGATGATTCCTTGCGCATTTCTTTTCTTTTCTACATCAAAACTAATTGTATCAACAGCTATGTTATTTGTTGCATATGTTAATCGGCAGTGACGACTTAAATCAATTGATTAACTATAAAATCAACGAATGTAGATTACGTACCTTAAAAGTCCTCTCATTGAAGCCGTTGCCGTGCACATTAATATATGCGATTATTTTGTGGTGATAATAATGAAATATCTGCCTAATAGCCTGTGTCTCTTGTTCAGAAAATGGGGTAAATCCTGGGTAATTTTGGCTGCACGAGCTAATAAGTTTAGTAAAATTCCATGCCACATCAAAGTTTCGGTCCAATGCCACCCCTGGGCAGGCCTTTTGGGGAGAAACGTTTTTGTTCCAAAAAGCTTGCTGAAATATTTTGAGTTAATTTAATTTCTTAAGAAAATGAAGAGATAGAATTAAAAAGTAATATATTTTTTTAATTAGTCTACTTTGGCAAGTCATTATTGATTGAATTAGGGGAACTCTGTTCGTTACTCTTTATGATACTGATACGATGATGATTATCCATTATGTTACTTCACCTCAGCCTATGATCGTCTACTACTAGACATAGGTCTCCCCCATTGATCGTATCTTGGGGGAAAATGTGCCATAATCGCTTGGCAGGCGGGTTGGCGATCGCAGTATGCTCCACTGTACTAAGAAAAGGACGCTGCTGCCCGTCCTCCGGTGGTCTCAAGACAAACAAGCAGACACGCAGGCATGTGACACAAATATTTGTCCTGGGTGGGAATCGAACCCACGACCTGCGACTTCAAAGGCAAGTGTCTTAACCACTGCGCCAACCGGTCGTTATGTTACTTGTCTTTATTTTTGCCACTTAGAAAGATAATTGATTTTATTTTTGTTTTTGTTTTTGTTTTAAGCAAGTATCTATGCACTCATTTTGGCTAAATGAACGCATGTTATATATTGCACTAATAGGGCTAGATGTAGAAAACTTATCATAAAGACTATTATTTAATGTTTTTGTAGTCTTCTCCTAAATTTAATGAACGGTTTTAAGTGACCTAAAGTGTCCCGTCTTTCTCTAAAGTTATGAAAAAACTTACCGGATAAGTAATTCCATCAGGGTTGGCCATTGGTATTAAAAATATATCGAACTTATCCAAAAACTCGAAATAATAATGAAGAAGTTTTTGGAAATGCGGCACATCCGACAAACACGGTATATCACTTATTCCCTTCACGCTTAGACCGTGGACGATGAAAATAATTTTCTTCTCATAAGAATTATCCTCGTACTTTCCTCTTCGAGAGGGATTCTTGGGTAATTCGCTAATTTTAAGTAGAACTATTTCATTGTACTCCACCGTGCGCCCGATCACTTCGATCGTTATATTGACATCAGGAAATTTAGTAGCCAACTTTTTTAATTGAGCGCGTATCTAAAGCACATAATGTTTGTTCATGAATTCAGTTGCTTTGGATATTATTTTTACCAATATAAAAATAGGCATAAGGCTATTAAATTTAGTTTGTACTAAAATGTGTGATTTTTGAGATGATGATAATGATGAAAAAGTACCCGTTCGCTTTTTAAGGCCGCGGTATCAAGAGTGCAGGTTGCCTTAATGATCGACGATCTTCGAAAGAAGATAGCAGTTTAAGAAGAAGTATGTTTTTAGTCCGTTATCCATGACCTTAGGTATATAAAGAGCAAATATGAAGTTTTGGTTAGACGTCCAAATTTCTAGCTCATGTTCTTACTTTAGTCCTTTAAGTGGGGGTCAACAAAACATATTTTCTTCTTCATCTGCGTCTTTTATGCAGTCCATCCATCTTTTCTTAGGCCTACCCTTACCAACATATCCCTCCATGTTCCTCCATGTAGCCAATTTGAAAGTTAGTGTAAAACCAATAACTAAATAAAATTATATTCACGCCCTTAAAACAGAGGGGTTGGCAGAGATTACGTATTTCCACTTGGCACGATCCTGCCACACCTCTCACATTTTTACATCCATACATCTACGCATATATTATATATGCTCGTTCGTTATGGGTACTACTTATATCGCCTTTCTTTCGGATGTCATTAATTTGATCGATGTAAGTTTTTCTGGGTCCCGACCGACTCTGCCATTCACTTTTGCAACATAGATAAGCCATTACATACGACTAAAGTATTAATAATATGCTAAAGTACATCTGTACAATTTAAAATGGCCAAACCTCAATAGCACGCCCCATAGACAGACACACTTAATGTGAACTTGCAATATACTAACATTGTAAGGATCAAAAATGGCAGGCAGCTCTTCTTCGTCCTCATCACGAAATTTTTCTCTGTAATTAGAACAAATCAATAAAATAAATACGAGAGTAGAAATTAATGATAATAACTCTACACCTTCTCGAACTGACTACATACGAACATATTCATTTTGATTAAAAAGTAACAAATACAACGAAAAATATTTGTTCGAAATCAGGAGTTTCAACAATGCTTGTTATAACTCTAAAATAAAAATGAAAAAAAATGTGGATTTGGTTTCCTCAAATAATACGAAAATAGCTCGATACCGTCGAACTGCAACTGTCTGGTTAATTATATTTATTCTAAATATAAATTTAGCTAAATTTAAATTAGCTACAAATAAAGATGAGGACAGAAAAACCACGGGCATGTCTCAAAACTGCAAGTAGATCTAAATAATTTTAAATTGAAGATCGAAACAAGTAAAATTAAAAAAATATATGTAATCATTTAAAACTAATTTTCAATGTTTATTTTATTCGTCAAAGGTGTTGATTTTTTGTATGTTTTACGCTATTATAATAAAGGCAGTAAGGAATGCCATTTATCATAAACTCTCAGTGCGAGACGCGACGCGACCGCGAAGTTACCTTGAAATCTCGCCCTGAGGATGGACCCCCGACGAGTCCGAAACTAGTCGGTACCGTCACCGGACAATCAAAACGTGAGTAAGCCGATGTTAATTAATTAGTTTATGATAATGTCTCACGAAAGTTTAAACTATTTAAATGCCATTTATGTTTATGAAAATAAAATTATATTTAATTTTTTTCAAACAATGTATACTTAGATTTGGTATTAACTTTTCTTCGTTGTGATGTACCCCAGAATCTTCGTTCTCTCTTCTGAGGTTATTTCTACGCCTAAATAAAAAGTAATAATTTATGTATAACATTTTCAAACATATCGTTATTCATCAACACTTGTTCGAACACTTACATAGACTTGGTACGTCCCAAAGAAACGACTGAAAATACATAAAATGTATATTATAAGACTACAAACAAGCGACTTGGCACAGAACATTTATGTTTAAGAGATTTTCTTTTTAAATGTCATTTCAAATGTGCGCCTAATTTGACACGAAACGTATCACGCGTAGTCCATTAGGTGCTTTGTACTTAAAAATGTATTATTTTACGCCTGCAGCACACAGCCACGAAAACGAAGCGGAAACGGAACGCAAAGTTGGCTCCATGTTAGATTCGGTTTGGCGTAGTGAGCTTGTCTGCTAAACGATTCGCCGGAATTAACCAAATCCATGCCAATTTCATATCAAACATCGTTTCGTTTCGGTGTCACTTCGCTTTCACGGCTGTGTGCAATCGGCGTTAAAGCTAGAATAAAATAGTGCTAAATATCAAGTTCAATCTGATTTGTTCTTTTCATATTATTGGTTAAAAAAATTATTAACGGGTATTTTTATTGACATAAAATAATTTGTCTAGCATTTTATATTTCTAAATTATCATCACAAATTTAAATGAAAAAACTCTGAAACTACTAAAAAAAATTTAATATTTTTTTTTCACAATTAGAAAGCTGTATTATTCCGAAGTAATATTATGTTGCATAAGTAATGTGTAATTTATTAATCCAAATAGGGTACCAATATTTGGATAGTTTTCTCCACGATGGTTTATGTCACATTAGCGAAATAGAGAAAGATAGCTCAGATAAGTTTATGCGAATTTATAAAGTAAAATGTTTAATGTAAAATTTAATATAATGTTTTGTAACGTAGTGTGAATAACATATACCTGATATAATAGCTGCAAAAAAGAAAAATGATAATACACCAAAAATATTAAAGTTAAATCTTCGATTCATAATTTAAAATATTTTTCTTCCCATTTACATGTAGTCCAAACTTTTTTTTTAAATAAAACATAACATTTCTGATTTTATCATTAAATATTGTGTTACTCATAAAATTGATTTTCTTGACTATATATTTTTATTTTATACTTTTCAATTTATTCCATTGTATTTTATAAGACCGTTACAAAACAGAGATTTAAAAAGAACACACAGTTTCAGTAACTTTACACGCAAAATATCTTTGGGATAATTGAAATTATTATCTTTTAAAACTGGTGACTTCGCATATCATCAGCAAGAATTAAATATTTAAAGTTTTAACAGCTCACAATCTCTCGAACATAGATACTTCCAAGCAAAAAATTTACAATATTTTTGATTTTTCATATGTACTTACAATTTAATAAAATTTAAACAATGTATAAAATACAATTTTTCTCAAAAAAAAAAAACTGTTTTGATAAATAAATAAACATGCACTCACGCCTGAAACTCAGAGAGTAAGTAGTAATTACAGATTTCTTATGTGGCCTGACAGTGGTTCAACTCATTCGCTTCCGAAATATACTTATCAGAATTCCAATCACAACGTAGTCTTTTAAGCCACACTTTACCCTTGCAGCGCTATTTTTAATCCTACCATTCAGAGTAACGCTTGGAATGCTATTGAAAAAATTCACCTCAACACCATTGGCATATTTCTCTATGTCTTCTTGTATTTGTTTGTTTGTAAAAGCATTGAGACGTTATATCATATAGGTATATCGACGGTTTGACCAGCTCGACCAGATCATCGTAAATAATAATCACACTGTAACGGTATTGCTATAGAGATATTGTCTTGTATTATCAAAATCGTAAAGTAAAACAGGAAAAGAATTCGCTTAAAACATTTACAACCTAAGCAAGAAACCTGTCGAACAGACCGTAGATATATTTTACGTAGAAGAGTGTGAAATATTTTCATGAAAACCTGTATTTGAAACCCTAATTGTACAAATATAGTCAGAGTTATACTTTTTAATCACTTTGGCTCGTATAAAAGAGCTATGCGTCTTTACGTCGTGTTACACATTAGGAAATACTTAGCGAGCAAACAGCTATTACAAAAATGAGCCATCCGCTTTGACCGTGCCTTTAAATCTTGACCGTGTGGACATTAAAATTTTCACGATCCCCTTAAAAGTGTTGTTTTACTGTTCATGGCTGTTATGGCACCGGTCTGAGCGATCGCTTGCGGTTCAAGCTGTTCATATGTTTTCGATTTTCTATTCAAATATAAATAGATTTAATAACATATTACACTCTCAATTACATCAAGGTCTGGTGAGAAGCGTCAAAGTTGGCGACAAGGGAGAATGCCTTAGTGTTTAAGACACCACCGCCTGCCGCTCTCATAATTTGCTCGTTCCTCTCCTCATGTATTTATAATATAACCTTACCTGGTCTTTGGTCTGCTTAATCATTAGCAGGCGAGCAAAAAATCAAACTAAATTAGGCCACTGAACTATTTTTTAACGTAGCTGAGATCAACTTTCGATTCTTAGATAATTTCTGAAGAAATAAATAAGTTTAATTAAATTTTTTATGGTTTCTTCAACATTCAATACAAATAGGTCTAATAAAATCATAAATCTACGTACTAAATTGCTGCTTATATTTTTAATTTCATTTAATTTATATTTAATAGTGTAGAATTGTGTTTGATTACTCATTGCATTGCAATGTTACATAGTACTTAAACAGTGTGTCTTTTGCTTGTTAATTATAAGAGTTATCATACTTATATTATTGTTTTCAAACGTAAAACAGTATTATTTTAATATATATTAATTAGAATACGGTCTACAATCGCCATCTTCTATGCCTTGCACCAATAACTTAGAACCTCGTAAATGCGCCTTAAGATTTACACCTACACAAAAAAACTGTTAGGGCTCCCGGCTCAATCTTCATCCAGAGCACAAGTTGTAAATCGGACCTTAAGGTTTTAAAACAGCGCATTAAACAGCGCCAAGGGATAAATAAAGAGCTCAGTAAATTCTTCCTTAAGATTTGGAATACGAATACTGACATTCAGCCATACACCAAGCGCAGCCCAACTAATCATTAAAAACAATAGAGGCAATTAAAGATACAACTTCATCTATTATTAGTGTCCGTTTTTGAAGATCGCGGAGACAGCAGAACGCATTACCTTTATAAACGTCTATTTCTTATTCTATAAAACATTGTTGAATTTAAGCCTCATTATTCCTGTCCGTTGTTTAACGCATACTTAAGACCTATGCTTCTTATAGCAATATGTATGAGAATGGTTGAAAAGCAATAGTTGTATGTACATGTACATTTAATCATAAACTAGCCATTAGGTTAGTTAGAGGCCTTCAGAGGCCTTTCCCGTCTTTCTCAGATGATATATGCCGCGTCACGGAAGTGTAACATGCACATGTCGCTAAACAAAGGGATGCAAGCACCGCATCTAAGTAAATTAACCTAATACGTATTAATAAAAACATATTTAATATTAATGGTGCACTACGCCACTGTTGTTTTGGGTCTGCCTTTGTAATAAATTATTGTGCAAGATTTGTGTGGGCCGCCGAAATGAATGGCGACATTGTATTTTTACGTTACAATTTACAACGTGCTAAACCATTGCAACGTGAGGCGGTCACGAAACGCCACCGCCATCGAATGAACAGTTGTAAAACTGTTTCATGAAAGCATTTTCTACCAAAATGTATAAAAACAAATAAACCATGCCATAAGGCACATAAATCGTATTGTATAAATTGAATTATAAATAAGGACTGTGAGTTAAACTAAAGTAGGTATAGTTTACAAGTCGATTTTGTTGTTATGAAGTTTGATCGAACAGTACAATGGGCGTTACTAATTCATCACAGAAGTTTTCTTACGCAGTATTATATAAATATTATTGCATTTTCTATTATTAATAATTATAATAGTATGGCACTTATAAAGCAAACGAGTAAGCTGCTGACTGTTGCTGTTAAGTGATCAACGGTACCTATCGGCAACAATCAGAAGATTTTTTTTATAGCAAAAGGTGGCAAACGATCATGCGGTCACCTGGAGTGACCGCTACCCATAGACATCTACAGCAAGCTTTTGCGAGATGCAGATGCGTTGCCTATCTTTAACAGACAGAGGAGGGGATAGACAGAAAAATGGATATTACCTTCTCCTATTCATCCCCTTCCTCGTAAAAACTCTTTTCCTTCCCATCTTTTCCTTATTAGAAAAGGGTCGGAAAGTAAAAAGGACTAAAATTAGGTCTCCGGCACCTCACTCATCAGACGAAACGCAGAATATTTCTTCTTCACGCCTGTCTTCTGGGAGGTCGTGGTATTTCACTGGGCGGGCCATTCGTTTAACAGATGTTGTTGTTGCAGGCTCTACCACTGTCAAAATGTGACACCTTTTGTCCCACTGTCAGGAGGGTAATGTATTTCGTAGGTATATAGTGTTTAAAGGCTTGACCAATTTTTAAGAATGTTTTTTGTAATTCTATTCGTACTCCCCGGAGTGGCATAGGGATCAATGAGTTGGGCTCATTGTTATTTTTGCACTATTTTTTTAAATAATTATTGCTTGTTGTAAATAAAAGGAGTTTATAAGGATAAAAGGAGAAGTGGTTGAGAAGGGGGGATAGAGCTGCACCTCCTTCCTCATAAGTCGAAATGAGTAAATTTCGACTTATGAGAAAAAGTCGAACCAAACCTTTCGTGGAACAATTAATATTGATCCTTACTGTCCTTCTAATCTGGTATCAGTTTTAACACGAAATCATATCAAAAAGCTTTATTCTAATAGAATAAGTTATTATTACTTTTTGGTCGTAATTATCGTAGTGTTAGTTCAATGCTTTTATAGCTCTGCCAAAATACTTACAATCAGGAGTATCGTAAGTTATAGCCCACTTCTCTATTTTATATAAACTACCGAAACGTGTACACAAAATGAACAGCAAAGAGGTCGTTAACGCAAGCTATTGTCATAAAACTGCAGCTAACATCCGTCTCTAACTCGAAATGGATTACACAATTGAGCATTAAGCATGCCCCCTCGGTCGACTTCCCTTCGTTAATTTTTCTCCCTTTTATTTCATTGAACTAAATTTATTTTAATAAACGGTTATAAATGTCAATTCATTGCTGTAATAAAGACAACTTCGAAGCCAACTCCTTTAGTGAATTCCCTCAAATAAAGTTCTGTATTTTAATAAGCTACCATAATAATAGCTGGAGTTTGAACTACTCGTATATCCTAAGAATATACTTTCAATAAATTAAATAAATCACTTCATAATTTGCATTTAAATATTGGCACTCATTCTAGTTTTGATTTTCACAGCGATGCGTTCATAATCATATTAACTGTCTTCATACAATATACGAACTTTGTACTTGATTTTAGCATTTGACACAAATTTAGTATTCCAATCTATTTGCTTAGTTTTGTAGTTAAATGTGTACTTTAATTATTATATTTCGCCCCAACACCATTTATCTCAGAATAAATGTTGTTTTAAAAGGAAATTTTAAAATAAAAGGAGGAACTGAAAAGCATAAAGAGGTGTTCAATGAAGTGACTTGAAACGTTCCACGCTGCCGATTTTATAGCGGAGCTGACGGTCATCCAATCTGCTAATACGATGGAATAGAACTAAATCTCGCGAGGTCACACTCTACTTCTTAGTACTTATGCTGGTTCCCTAGCCAACTGTCTATAACTGGACTGAAAACGATGGCATTAATGAAATGAAAATTGCATTGCTGGTTAGTAAAAGGCCTTATACTAAATAGACATTATTATAGAGGCCTAAGGAAAGTGACATATTAGACGAAATGCAGAAGTATAAATATATTTAATTCATTGCATAACAATAAAGTCTGACCCGCGCTGCTTCAAATAAAACAGCTTTAACAATCCTAATTCTATTTTCAGTTCATTGGCTCCTTTAATTGATACTTCTACGAAACGAAGAGGCTTTAAAATAGATTTTGTTACGTAACTATCTGAAGGCAAATTGAACAAATATTAACTAGTAATTTCGCAACGTTTTATTCTAAAATGTGTTCACTGTTTTATTATTTTTTCTTTTTTGCAATGTCGTCATGTCCGAAGTAGAACTAAGATGTTGATACAAACAACTATTATAGTATAAAAAGTATTTAAAGTGAACCGAAACAATAAAAAGCAATTAAAATTCATAGACTTTAAATTCCTATTTATAATCTGATCTTATCGCTGTATGAAACAAAATACACTCAAGTCAGATATTTAAAGTTACGTACTAACACAATGAGGGTTCATTTGGGTAGCGTAGAGCGTGCATTAGAGCGTATGGGGGGAAACCCTTCACTGTAGTGTCCATATATTGCGAAGGTGGTCGAAACAATTCCATTTTAGCTGTCAATTACATTAGAAAACTCGGCTGCTCTGGTCCCATTTACATACGAACGTGGTACATGCACTCGGACTGATTGCTTCGATGGATGGAGTGATGAGGTGAAATTGTGAAAATTCCGATGCGTCCCTAGCGACCGTGGTTTTACTACGACCTCTATCGATATCTACATCGATTGGTATTGATACTATTTGTCATATTATTTATCGATCAATTCTTGTTTCTTCTTCTTTCAATTCTTTTTGATCTTTAATCTCTATCCCTTCTCCTAACGTCAATCTTCCTTAAATTTTATTTTTAAATTTATTCATTCTACATATAGAAAAAAAACATGATTTTTCATTCTGTTCACAAAATTCCATCCGAAACAATGACAGTAGTGCGAAAATAACATTCCAATACCTAAGCATTTTCATTTAGATTGTTAAACGAACAATTTCTCTATATATTAACTTTTCTATATATTAACTATTAAATCTATTAAATATTTCAACTGAGCATCGATACGAAATAATATACATTTTAAACAAATATATTTCTGTAACGCCTTTTACATTTTGTACAACAAAATCCGAGCTCTCATCATTTGCATCGTTCTGCTCATCGCCTTGGACACAGAAGAACGTTTTCAACCTGTGTATTGTTATATGACATGTTATTACCGCCCCAAAGTATATGGTACTAAGACAAATAATAGATTGGCTGTTGAGTGGAGGTTAGTACTTTTCGTATGTATAATAAAATAATAGCCATGTCAAAAGCACAGCCCGACTGACGCGAATACTTTCCGACTACTTGCCTTCATTTTATAGCGCATGTTTTAATATTAATTGTAAGTTTTCCGACTCGGTAAGCAGTCGACGACAATGTAAATATGTACGCTTGTCAAAACGTTTAAGGCGAATGGCGAAATTCATGGCACTTCATTGCACGCGCGATTAAGTTTTCCTTAGAAATAACAACGAACCCGTATAAAGTAAGGGGAAGGTAAATGCTGTGTACAAACTTTCTAAGAAATCAGTTAAATGCTACAAACTTTCGTATGCATTGTTCTAAAATTAAGAAAAAAAAGTTTTTTCATACAATTTCTCTCGACTCACGGGGTTCGGCCACGTGACTCGACTAAGTCGAGACCGCCCGTTTCGTAAGAGGATTTCAAATAACACAGGTGACGCCAAGCAAGAACTGTATACTGAATGCGATAGCTTTATAATCTAATCAAAATTCATATAGAAAAAATGCTTCATAACAATTTAAAAAATCCTAATATTTTTCCTTCTTTCAGTAATTTTTGGACTTATTAAGCTCGGGAGCAATTCTTATTAGCTTAGTTTATAAGATGTTAATATTGCAAAATGCAACATTTAAAACATTATCTTTTATTATTTTATTATTATTTATCTAATATTTACAAAAAGTACATAAACGTATCATACTTGAGTGAGCTTCAATAATGTTACATTACGTGTAAATTATAATGATATAGACGAAAATTAGGAGCTTAGGAATAATTTTAATGACAAATGGTTACATTTTATTGTAAGTATTATTTAAACATTTATGAATGTTATAGACTAGAATATACCATGTAACATAATAATAACCTCGCAGCTTTCACTCCTTTGAGTCTGAGCTCGTGAAATCTAGATTTGATGCAAAATATGCTGACATAAGTGCATCTATATTCGGTAGATTATCCGATTTTGCTTAGACGAAACCAGTTTCTGTCATCGTCTTAGTTTGAATACAAATATATATTTACCAATAATCAATTTAAATAATATCGACGCTAATAAATCCAATGACGGGACCGTTGACTTCACATTTCGTTACGACCAATGGTGACGGGTTTTGTAAGTTTGAATCTCCCTCCCTTATTTTTCACTTTCTATATGATATTTTCTGGGTTTAAATAATAACTAAATAAAAATGCTTTTTAAGTATAAAGTAAGTGTAAAGACAATAAAGAATCTAGAATTTTCTTTGAGACAAATTTCAATTTTATGCATATTCCCTATTGTGTAACATGGTTATATCTATTGATAACTTGTACGTGTATTAAAAATTAAAACGAATAATTTAACATACTAGAATTTATACAAGAATCGCTATGCTGTTATTAAGTCTTAATGGTCTAACACCTTATAAAAGTTTATTAAAATATTCCAATCCCATCTCCATTTCCATCTTTTTCTTACCTCCTTTTAGTTATCAACCCTCTCCACCGTCTAAAATGAACGCTGGTAAATTCGTCTGCAACTCATCTGGTTGTGGCTGATGCCTCTGAGTACCGTTGGTTATATCAGGCTACATCAAGTGAACTGTTGGTTCGTTTTCTTCAATAATAATGTCATCAAATTAGTTATTCGAAACTATGTTTAATAATACAACAATCTAAAAGATGGTGAACAAATACTAATAACAAGAACTTATAACAAGAATAGACAAACTCGCTTTTGTTTTCCAGATCAATATGACTTTTGTTTTCTATTACTATTAACAACATGAGTAAATATTATCACAACCTTTACATTAAATGTATGTTAATAAAAGTGTATTTTCCCTCAGTGTATTGTATTTAAAAATTGGCGGAAAAAATAAAGGTGGTCTAATAACGAGTATAAATAATGTTGACAGTTGAGATGTTGAAATAATGAAATGACGCGCAATCCGTGGAAATAGATAAAAGCTTGAGATAGTCTGTGTCCACATCAGGCCTGTCGCAGTGAGTGGCGTGACAGCTCGTTATAGCAATAGCAACGTCCCGTGTTTGGCTCTGGGAACATTCACACGTGTACATTGAAATTAATATACGTTTTGAATGTTAAAATCGTCTGTATTAAGTATAGTATGTGACAGATGGGATGAAGACCATCAGCATCAGGACCAATCAATTTGCTTGTATTATTCGGAACCTGCTGAAGACGGGAGAAGACCGGAACATCAAGACAGCGTATCTCGGAACTCTAAATGACCGCCGACCTATCAGCCGGCTCAGATACCGCTGGAAAGACGCCGTAGAAGTTCAACCTGCTCGAGCTCCAAGCAGTTCAATGGACGGAGGCGGTGCAGGACGGCGGCGATGGCGCTCACTTGTTTCGGTGACCATGACTCACTTCGGGTTGCTGTGCCAGAGGAATAAGTAAATATTCGAAACAGATCCTCGTCTTTCCAAAATCTTTAATATTATTTACTATAGTTCTTTAACCTGCATCGTTACTCCATCTCGTGTTTGCTTTTGTAAATGATTCAACGACACCATTTTTACAACGACATCTATTTTCAGGATCAAAAATAATAGTATTCATTTAGTGTTGTTACGATAGTTTTGGTTAGAAATACTAGGTGGCAGTAGTCCTTGGAACAAATCTGAAGTCTTAAACCATTTATGAAATAGGTGTCTATTTATTTTATCTTGATTGCTACTACTAACACTTTAATTGCTTTTGCTACTTACGATTAACATAAGGATTATTGAAATTATTACTAACGTTGTAAACATTTTTTCTTGAAAGTCAGTTAACATTAAACGAGGATTAAATTATCTATGATGAAACTACAAGAAATAATTTAATACTTAGATTTAATTTGAATAAAATATGTGTTTGAACTTTAAAACTTTGACGAGTTTAGTTATTATTTGAATTTCATATAAAGGTGGGCGTATCCTTTAACCTTTTAATCTATGCTGATTTCCGAACACAAGCGTTCTGTCAAACTCGAATCTCGAATCTGCTTCCGATTGGCTTGGCTGGTGTGCCCGGGATATTGACGATGGCAATGTGATAAAGATTGTGTTGTGTGAGTGATAGATTTGTGTGATGTTTTGTTTTTAAAGTATTTTTTTTTATTTTGTATATACGAGGAAACCTGGTAAGTATTATTTTTATTTTTTAAGGCTCTTTACGTACTTTAACTATAAATGTTCTAGTAAAGGAGTAAAGTTTTGAGTGGGTGCAATAAACTAAGAAGCAGGTGTTCTACTACCTTACCAAGACAATAAATTAAAAGTTTAGTGAGAATACTATAATTATTAAAAAAAAATGTTTTCTTTGTTTCTTTTGTGAATATCCTAGTTATGCTTTAACTTTATTATGAATGAAATAGAAAATATATATTTTTTCATTCAATATTAATGCCTTTACAAAACCAAGCTAAGGCAAAACTATTTATTACTACTATATTTTTAAACTTGTACATACGTAAAATATTATTTTATATATTACATGAGCCTCTAATAGAGTGCAAATACAATGTGCATTGTAGGAATAAAATAGGCTCATCTATAAATGAGAGTAGATAATGATTTGGCAAACTTTCTTCATCATTACGTAAATTATAAATAAATTACTTAAATTTCACTTAGTAAACTTATTTAAAACCTATTCAGAATTATATAACTATAACTATAAAAACATAAAAAATGTATGTTACAAAATAAAGTGCAATCACAACAGTAATAAACTATTCATACTTTTCTGGTTTGAATGTGATCACTTAGCATTTAGGTTACTAACTGTTTGATTGATCCCTTACTGAAATATATATATATATATATTTCTAACAAAAAACTTCAACTAAAGATATGTAGAACTGGAGGTTAGTCGACAGGAATATGTGTATGCTTGTAAATAAGGTTCTTCATCACTCAAATTACTTATCATCACTTTGTCATCCCGTGATGCTTTGATGTTGTTATTTCTTTACTGGTAGGCACCAAGGCAGACCGCCAGCACCTTACACCGCGTTGCCTACCTTTAATAGACAAAGGGGGGGATAGACATAAAAATCGACATTTCCTTCTCCTATCTATCTCCTTCCCCGTCAAATCCTATCTCTCTTCCCGTCCTTTCCTTATTAGAAAAGGTTGTTGGGGAAAGAGGACAAAATTAGGCCTCCGACACTTCACTCCTTAGACGAAACCCAGAATACTTCTACTTCATGCCTGTCTTCTGTGAGGTTGTGGTATTTCACCGGTTGAGCGGCCCATTCATGCAACAGATGTTGTCATAGCTGACCCCACATATAGTGGGAACAGGACAGGAAGATGATGATATTTAGGTGCTGTTTTAACACTGCTTCCTAAAAGATAAATACCATACATGGTAAACATGTGCAATTTTTTTTTAAATATCGGATTGACTAAGTTTCTATTTTTATTCATATTTTTCTGTGATTTAGCAATTTTATTTAGCATGATCCAGTTTTTCATTTGTCATTTTAATAACAGGTAACTTTAATTAAATTTAATTAATTTTACAGTACTTAGTCCTCTGCGTAACCATAAAAGCTACTAAGTATTAGAAATGTCAGGAAAATCATTCAATACTAAAATAAACACAATAGAATCAATAAAATGAGTTTATTTCAATGTATTCTTACAAATAATGGACATCAAAAGGTAACTTTATTTTAAGTTTATTCTCAGATGTATTGATATTTTATTCATATGTAATCTTGTCCGATATGCATGTTCGCAACAAACAGCAATTTCAATTTGTGATTAACAAATTGATATCACCTAATTCAGAACTAAGATTTCTTCCTCACTATAACATTTATAATGATTAAAAAAACAGTGAACATCTATAATGATTAAAAAAAGTTTTACAGTTTACATAGTTTCCTTTTATTTATAAGAATTAAGGTATATATTTGAAAAAAAAATTGTAATTCAGTCTTTTAATTGATCAATATGTTGTGGCAAATGTTTTAAATACAAAATTCTTAAAAAAAAAACAAGATTATACAATCTATTTATTTCTAGTGATTGTAGTATTGAAAACGTAAAATAGTTTAGAATCTTCTCAAGTATTTGCATACTTTATGTTGCAAGTGACTAGCCCTTGGTAATGCTATAATGTTTGGTTACATCTGATCTAAACTAGTTTTTGTTTCAAAAGTGAAGGAGTTGACCCAATTCATCTTATTTGCATATTAAAGTCTCAACTTTTGTTGGCGTGGTTTAATGGTCCTAAATAAACTTAAGTTAGTCACGCTAGCGCTAAGTGAGCTTGGGTAATTGCTAAAGTTTTCTCGTTTTACGTAATATTGTACATATGTTTATCTAGAGTTCGTAAATACTCATCCTTCTTTATTTTATTTTTGTGTTAGAGGCATAATTAGGGCCCTTTCGAGCGGCTTCCAATTGCCTTAAACCGTAGAGGTACTAAAGTTACAGTAATTATCAAATCAAGTCTTTACTTTCTACTGATAGTGCAATAAAATCTCATGTTACTAAATGTTAGAACCCGTTCAGTAGAAATGCTGTCTGTGTGGGCGAATTGTGGGCATAACGCAACTATGGACAAGCTTAAGATATCGTATAAAATAGTTGACAAATCAATTTAATTTCATAAATAATTTCCCTAATAAAATTATCGTAAAATACCGAGATGGTAGTTAAATGGTAAATCGTATGTTTTCTTGAAATTAAAAGAAAATTATATACATGATACCCACCGTTTTGTAAGAATACAGAGTAATTATAAGATAGCACACACGAGAAAAGTAGTTCTCTTATTATTAATAATAGTCTTCATAGAGAGGTTGATGGTGGAAGACTCTGGAAACAGCATGCATTGGTCCATCTGTCTCTGAAAATGTTATCGTCCTTATTGGTTTTGCTTCTGTGGACAGGCAGCACTCTCATCATCCATCGAGGCTACCGATGTTTTAAAAATATTCCATACTTAATTGATAAAGTTTCCAATAGAATTCGTTAAATATGTACTCCTTTGTGGAATCTTTATTGTGCATATAAGTCCCTAAAATAAAACGATACCTCTGTTAGTACATTCATTAGATAACTTGTTAGTAAGTTAAGGTGTAGTAGATGTTTTTAAATATTGAACAAATTTTGAAGGATCTAATCTTTTTGGTACGACTAAATGATTTTCCTCTCAAATTAACCTACCAAATTATTCAACAATTGCAGATTTACTATAGAGAACACATACGGCCGACTTATCCGTAACCCTGGGGTCGTTGCACTCACTTCGACAGATAGCTGTAAGCTAACGTGTGAGAAAACATCCAAATATAACCAATAGCTGTTATACGCTAATGTGGTCTATTTATCTTAGAATGTCAAAGACAACAAGTCAGTCAGAAACAAATAATAAAACTGACTTACAGGAAAAAAAAAGACTAGAATATATATATATATATATATA
>DWLR01000072.1:0-40683 GCA_018246295.1 Papilio alexanor hazarajatica | reverse complement strand
GTGCGTGCGTGCGTGCGTGCGTGCGTGCGTGCGTGCGTGCGTGCGTGCGTGCGCGTGCGCGTGCGCGTGCGCGTGCGTGTGTGTGTGTGTGTGTGTGTGTGTGTGTGTGTGTGTAAACATACATAAAAATGATAGAGCTGCAGCATTAGGATGAATGTAAAAATCTTATCTATATGAATATAGTATAAATCTGTCGTATCAGTTTACGATGATTAAAAAACAATAGTATTCAGGAATGTCCCAAAAAGATGCGACACATTGGACACTGTGATTACACCGCTGCTTTAAACATTCATGCCTACGCCTGCAATTTAGACGCACAAGATGCTTTACCTATTTGAGTCGTATAAAACCAACGTTGACGCCCGTCTTGGTGTCTGCAAAATGCAAATTCTATTTTACTTAACTTTGCATATCATTACGCTTCCATGATTTTATGAGTTTAAAAAAAAGTTATTTCGCATTGAGCCGAAAAAAATGATTCAACCTTTTGACTTTTTGTTTTACACATAAAAATTTCGTAGTAAATATAATGAAAACCTCGTACGTATCTTCAAACTTAAGGGGAATTAAAAGTAAAAAAGTAAAAGTAAAAACCCTTGAACTTGTGTAGACGGATTTCAATTCGTGGTTTCTAGTGTTAAAAACAGATCGCCCAATCACTTGGCTAGCGTAATATCTATTGTGTGAAAGTATTAATAAATAACACAATAACAGAACATAACATGAAAATGTTTAAGAAGAGAAATGAAAATAAAAAAAAAATGTATTCGAATCAAAATCCGGTAACTTACAGTAAAATTAAATATCTTAGTTTACTAACAGCTAAAACGTATGACTGTCACCACAAGTTTGTCGACATATTATGATTCCACTGCACTGACTCTAATTGGATATCAATCGTGATACGATCGAACTGATTTAAATCGAAAGTGAGTTCAAATTGTATTATAGTCATTAATATTCGCAATTTTTAATATGTCCGTCGCCAACATGGCAGTTATAAATTATTCATGGGAATCGAAGTGATTCAAGTTAGCGACAATTTGGTCATCAGATGTATACCTACACAACATTGTATTATATATCAGCAAACCATATGTTATATTTTTATATTTATACAGTCATCTAGAACGGTAGATAAATGATTATACGATATTTTTTAATGGACTAACAAAATGTTTTTAATGAGAAATCGGTATCTATAGCTTAATTATGATTGATAACCTTTTTTAGGGATTAAATCCAATACTGTTAATGATATATTTAACATCATCTAACAGGAATATGACGAATAAATCCGTCCCGCCATTAAGGTATTAAAATATACGTTTCCCCCTACCGTAAATTGTGCGGATTGGCGCCATGTTTGATTTAGAATGGTGACTTCCGATGAGATTGGGGCATGAATTAAATACATTATCTGCATCGGAAACGACGCCATCGGCACTTTGAATATAATATCAATAAATCTCTTGATTATTCCTTCACAGTAATGTTAGTGAATCCTTCATTTAATGAAAATAATACTATAAATACAACTATGTAGTACCTACAGATCACTGTATGAATGACGACTGAATGATGAAGTAGCGATTACTGGTGTGCAGATCATCTGGTTTGACTAGGTTGTAGGCATACATAACTTCGCGGAATACCGATGAATTTTGAAATTTCGCTTTACTCCTGATAAGTGAAGGTCGTCACTTAAATTAATAGTTTGCTTGTCTCGGTCTTTTTAATTTTAAAATAGGCAGTTTGATAATAGAAATCTGTAATAATCGTATGATCCGGATCTTCTTTCAGTTTAACATGGATTACATACAATTCCCAATAAATTATTGATTTCCAATTAAAATCTTCAGATTTCATTTTTTTTAAGATATTCGAAAAGTTTTCATATTATTAAGTTCATTAAAAGTATGCCAGCGAATAATTAAACTGCTACTATCAACCTATATATGTAGATATATGGACAGAACAATAACCATGAACGGTTCATCGAACTTGGCTCCTAAATGTTAAAAGCATAGAAAATACAGTAGAGGATATTTAAAATAAGAATAACTTAAATCTGTTAATAATTACAAATCAGTTCAAAATTGGGAACTTTGTTCAGAGCATAATTTGTTTTATTTGTATTAGGCATAACGAAAAAAAAACAACCAAAATCAATAGAATTAAATAAGTAATCTTATTGAGGTATACATTTATTATGGCAAATATTGTAACGGAAATGCTACATTTTAATCTTCCTAAATTATCATAAGATTTAACCACGATTTCGATTTCTCTCGTCTTATATCAGAGAACTGATTTGAATAAATGGGTTCAATATTCAAATAAATGGGCCCAATATTCAAATATATTCTAAGCATAAGCTTACATTGTGCTAGACAATACATATTTGACATTCCTTATGCTATTTATTCACTAGAAGCTATGTGTAAGATATCAAATTATGTTTAAATAATTTTAACTTACTTTACTAAATATAACATAAAAAGTAATACGCAATGTTAATTTTCTGTCGTTTCTGTGACAATTAAAAGGTAAGTAAAAAAAAAGAAAAAAAAAGTGTTAATATTATTCCTGTGATATTTACTCATAACTCTATGAAATCGTTTCCGAAACAATAAAAAAACTATTGTATCCACAAAATTCCTAATACCTATTTATATTGAGCGTTAACATTGATGATTTAATTTGAGTTATTCAATATTATACAATTGTATATTTAAGAATTATTAATCATCATCATCTCAGCCTATGGTCGTCTACTGCTGGACGTAGAACGTATTGATCGTCGCAAGGATCGGTCCTCCGCCGCCCTCATCCAGGCACTCCCGCACGCAACCTTGACCAGATTTTTGTCGGTCCATCTTATGGGAGGCCTACCTACGCTGCGTCGACCTGTACGTGGTCGCCACTCCAGGACTTTTCCATCCGTTCTGCAATGTATACGGCTCATTCCACTGAATTATTAATATAGGTAATAAATTATTTAAAAAAATTCATTAAACTCAATCAATTCGAAGTGTAACATTTCTCATACAAGATCGCTAGCAGAAGTTAATAGCACCCAATATGTTCTGAGAACAGAAACGTGTGATCTACATTAAGTGCTTCCCGCTCGCTTCCCTTCATTGTATAGTCCATCGATTATCTGATTACGCTTGTAATAGACATGTCTCGTGATCGACCGAGATAATCATCATCTCGCATGCCAGCAACTAATTGACATGCTCGATGCGATATCCTGCACAAAACGTATGATATGCAAGGTGCATATGAATAGTGAAATTATACGAATAAAAGAAAGATAGAAATAATTGAAATGCAATATTTCTAGACAATCTTTAACAAAGTAGATTTTTACTAGGGATTCCCTTCGGTTTTATTAAACTGGCTTAAATAGAAAACTCCAGAATATCCAAAAGATAAAATAATAGAATAATAAACTAAAAGTAAAAGTATCCTAGAAATAACGTAATTACATTTAAAATTTTAATTTATTAAAAACCTTCATCAATCATTAAAAAAACATTATAAGCCTTTAAATTTTAATTTAAAGGTTTTTTATTAATTAACATACGATCATAATACTTTTAACCAAAATTTAAATATAAAATGAGAACAACCATTAGCAATTATTAACTTAGATATAGAGAAATGCAATTATTTGGATACAAAAATACAAATTTAGAAAAAAAATATAAAAAGGAAGAAAAATCTATGTTTTCATGAAAGTAATACACTTCATTAAAATTGAATTTCCAAGTTACAAGCAATCGAAACTAGAAACAAAAACCCCAGATCGTCTAGTATCGCACGAACCTCAATAACAATTTGCAAATATGAATCGTGATTTAATAATCAAAATCACAGCAGCATTCAAACTGCAATTTCGTTATGGGGAGCTGATATTGGATTTCTCTGCGGAATTTGTTTGGGAACACTCGAGGGATATAATGCGAGCCCGACCTTACTCCTATCCACTGTAAGCGGGAGCCACAGATCGCGCTTCCGTTTTATTTCAATTACACTGGCCACTGATCTGACATTTATCAATGTTGAATTCACTTATTTAACAGTAATTGGTATTTACATATTTTCTTATTCTTCTTCTGATTTTATTTCTAAAAATATTTCGATTTATTACTGTATTAACTTAACATGTTATCAAAGATTTTTACTAAATTTCATTTTAATTAGAACTCCAAGGAATTCCTTACCCTTGTCTACATCTCTCCTGGATCCTTTCTATATACTGACAACACATCTGCAAGTCAGCTTACTGTTTATGGGTGTCAGTGATCACTGCTCAACAAGCAAATCTCTTGCTCGTTTACTACCATTTTCCACAAAAAGATCTTGGCAATTATAGTAAAATTATGGATTAATTTTCATTAAACATCCCGTCGTTTATATAATTTACGATATAGTTTTGGCAATTTAGTATATAGTACAAATACTATTTTTAAAATAATAAAAATTACTAGTAACTTCTATGAAGGAAATCGTGTAATAGACACATGCGATAATAATGTTAAGCGTCTTCTATCTTTAGATTTATAAACCACTGTATATAATATTTCCGTTTCCACGTTACGCAAGTCTGGACGTAATGATAAGATTTTACTTATGAATAATCTGGATTCTATTTAATACACAAAATCAACTTCCAGTCACACTATATTACAATAGTTAAAACCTTCGTTTGTGTGATTCAAACTTAATGAAATATTTTTATCTGTATAGTATATCCTGTTGAACGTAGGCCTACGTCCAGCAGTAGTCGACCATAGGTTGAGATGATGATGAAATATGTCATTACTAAAGAGTTTTCTCTTTTTAACAAGTAACTCCGCATACCTAATTTAATTTTAGCTTTGTATACATTTTTCATGTACAATTCCAGAATCGATAGCGATGAATTCAAAAATTAGTAAATGCTCGTTATAAACAGAGTATCGGTCTAATTAATGAAACATTGATTGTACGCTTTCACAAAAGAAACACAAAGAACTCGACATCGAAACGAGGAGTACAAAAACAAACAAGAGCAAAGAGACTCCGTGGAAAGCGTACGGCTACGTTTTAAACAAACAATAAGTAAATACAATTTCATTACGAATATAAGTCAAAGTTTTGAGTCTTTTAACTCGTGATATTATGATATGACTATTCAACTAGAAATCATAAGCCTGTTCAAAACGTGTTTCAGCCGGTCACCATACCTAACAAGTGCATGTTTATGACAAAATTTAAAAAAAAAATTGTATCGTGAATTTTGTTCAATTCAAACGATAATACGGGAGTCTACTGCAATTGGCAATCCCCAAAACCAACCCTTTACGCAAAATTTTCAATCAGTACAGTAACCAGTAACAGTGATTCATAATCCATACAGTGCTGTTAAAATGTATGCATTGCAGAGCTCTGTTTATTAAATTCCCCGTAATACGAGGGCTACCAAACAATTAGGGCTGTCCAGGGAATGCGCCTGTCAATCAGTAAGTACTCAAGCGCTGTCATGTGATACTAGGGACCGGACGTAGGGGAGGCAGCCCTGGAACTGTAGGCAAATCGTTGTATCGAATATTGTTTGATATTGACTACCTGGTTTTGAGGAAGGGTTTTTAACTATTTCTTTAAACTCTTTATGTTCGCTTATGTTCGATGCTTAAAGGGATATGATGAATACAATAAACACTAGTTACTATTTACAAACGTTAGTTTTATGATGTAATTTAATTGTTTGTAAGGGACGTAAACTTATTGTTAAAAATATTCGTAACGTTATTTAGTACATACTACATACTTTAAAACAATTTAAGTCCTTTTCGTCGCCTATTCATTGAATAAGACAAAATTTCATGAACATACTAATAATAATATATTTTATCGATAGTAATATGACTACTGATATTCTGAGCAAACCTTTGTTTGTCCGTCTTGTTCGTCCCGACCTACTCATAGGTTTGGATCTTATTCCATTCTCATTTCTACTCTGTTCTTTTCTGTTTTATTACGTCCCACTCTTACAGACAAAAGCTGGAAACGAATCTGTAACTCATCTATTTGATGAATTTGATGAGAATGCTAACGGATTACGGCAGTTATTTAATACCAGTTGATAACACAGCTTGTTTAACTTTAACTTAACAAAGAAAATCTTTAATTATGGTACAATGTGCGCGTATAAAAACTTAAATTTTTTGTTCCCCACAATATAAACAATTCTCTCTTCCATTTCAACAATCAAATGAATATTTCGAGTAATTTGCGAAATGCGTTATTGGCTCGCGGCGCGTTCAATAGACCATAATAAAGCAAATAGCTGCGGAGTAGTACGTGCGTGCATTAAACTTAAATTTCCTTGCGCAATATAATCAGCCAATCTGCGCGGTCCGCCGCGTTGGCTGACTGCCGACATAGATTTTCCTATGACTTAATGAATACGGTAAAAACAGTAAAATTTAAAAGGTATTTCCAATACCGATATTTGTGGCGCTTCATAGGGAAGACCTACGTTCAGCGAGAAACATTTGTTAGGTGATGATGATGAAATGCACCTAAACGGAAACCCAGGCTTGGGTGAAGTTTTCTGAGAATCGAAGTCGTACACATCAGACCAAATCATAGTAAATATTCACAGCACTTTTATTGATATAAGTGAAATAAACGTAATACAAACACACTGTACTTCAAGCTACATATCGTCAAGAATTTCGTATTACTTAACAGAATTCGATAACGTCGGGAAAACAAATTGAACTTTATTTAGTTTAATCTCTGTCGAGCAATCGGTTCGCAGCGCCATCAATTAAGTAGCAAACGACTGAAACAGATGAAATAAAAATCCGCACGGTAGTCTAGCCTCGGGCGCTCGCAACTCGAAATACCGTCTGCCGAGCGCTCGCTAGTGACGTGCCGAGTGAGTTACTCGAATACAGAATCGATTGTGCAAAGCATTCCAACGAATCGATTTCAAAGTTTTGCATCAAAATGGAACGCATTGGAACACACTTTGACTGCAAATTAGACATAGATATACATTAAATATATAGAGGCTGAGATGGAAGGACGGACACATTATAGTATACAATTATTCAATTGCAAGTATTCGAAGACTTTTACACGTTACAATTTATTCACATATCTTGAAAATTATACAAAAAACCGATTAAGAACTGAGTAAAATCTTATGACTGTTCTCAATTACTTCTATATATATACAGACGGAAATAAAATATGCAAGAGAAAGAATGAGAATAAAATACATAATAATATATAATATAATACTCCTTATTTTTTACCATTTCCCAATGTCATGAGCATATATACATATATGTACATATACAATACCTACAGTAAAACATATTTTATTTTGAATAAGCAAGAGATTAAAAAAAAAGAATAAAGTTACATAAAAAGAGAACGTGCAGTAGGAAAAAATAACACATCACTAATCGGGGTGTTTTCGACTGACTAAATTTTAAGTTATGGTGTTTAGATGGAATGGTTCATGCAGAGTACTTTTGAATCGCCTTGCCTCCGGACAAACGTGTTGAGTGCTTTACTTTTAACGCTTGGCACATTTTTTTTAAATCCAGTAATTGAGAACATAAGCGGATATTGTAATTTAGTTGGGGAGCAATATTTCAATTAACAAGCTGATTTTTAATTCGTTGTATGTAGAAACTAACTGGTAAACTATCTACTAAATTTTTAATATTACATTGTCTTCTGAATTGAAACAAAAGAGCCAAGTTGTTTAATAAATCGATATCTAACACGTGAAAGGCTTCGAGGCAGTAATTTGATGGCGTCCAAATTAACCCTTAGGGCATTTCAACGACGAGGGATTTGATGAAAACAGACTCTCGGTACGGGAGATAAACAAAATGAACTAAATCGGCAAGGCTATGATTGCAAAGCTATGACCTCGACCTGATCGATACTGGTCTTTTAAACTTTCATTACATCGAAAAGTGTTTCAATTGTTAGATTTTATATTGTAAGATATACCAGCAATCGTTTGTCCAAATTTATAGTTAGACAAAGTTAACTCATGTAAAAGAGAAAAGTATATGACTTCTCTTCCTGTGTCCAATATAAAGTTAAGCAACGCGCCTGCAACTTATTTGTATTATATTACAGATGCCTATGGACAAAGGGACACTTAATATCACTTGAAGTGGTTACATGTTTGACACCTTCTACCAAAATGTACTTTACATCGATCACAATGTTTAGCGAATGAGATTTTTACAATAATTCGTTATACAGAAACTTATATTAATAAGCCTTGATAATGACCATACTAGGCTATCGTCAATTGTTCACATAATGCTACACAATATTTTACTTTCAGCAAAGGTTTTACCTTGGACTTAATTACCAAGCGCAACTAATTTCATTCATACGGCACTATTTAACTCGGTATTTTACTCGACAGGTTCAACAAACTTATACAATACCAAATTAATAAAATAACGTAATGCAATTTTTAATTTTTTCATAAATTGTCAATCTAATTGATTTCTTCCTTTCTTTCTTAACTCTTTTTTCATATTACTTTATGTTTTTAGTTTAAGTTTATATGCCCTAATGTTCTCGGTGAGTCTATAATCAGGAAACTTTGGCATTTATCTATATGTAACCTTTACTTTAAGGCTGATTTAAATAGGCGATGGTTTAGACTTCCAGGCCTACATAATACAGACCTATATAATACTTATATAGGGCAAAAGTTTCATTAATTGTTGTAGTAATAACTGCACCTATTTTTATATTGAACGCTGCTAATCATTCCTATTAAGGTAAGACTAGATAGAGCTAGAAGATTCATAGTTTTATTTGAATAACTGGTTCGCAGCTACAATTCTATGTTATAGATAATCCCTTAAATCTTCTATATAACTGGGCATTTAATTTCCTAGATCTACACGCGCATATATCTCGCTAACATATTATAACATAGTTCGAAATTGACATTATAAAATTCTTCTAGTTTGGTAACTAAGTTACAAACAATAAAATGCAGAGCGCATTTTAACTTCTGTTTAAAAGTCATTGAAAGATATATGTTTAAGATAAAGTCGTGTAAGAGATTTAAAAAAGTATTTGATGTTATCGGATGAGTTACAATGTTACAAATCTTATTCCGCTTCATTCATGTTACGAGATAAAGTCGCTACGAACTCTGTTCCGGGAATATGTTCTTATTCTGATTGCAAGCAATGATTTGTAACATGTTACGATTATAGTAATTTTTATCGATTTTTAAAATAATTATATTAGTAATTAAATTTGATATTGCACTATTATTTTATAGAAATAAATAGCCATCAAATGACCTAAATACTCGTGTAACTAGTCACAACACGTTGAGTTTGATTACTGTTACGTATAAATTATTAAATAATACAGATTCAATATACTCAAAAAAGTAAACATAAGGAATAAGGTAATTAATTAATTTCATTTATCTATTTTCAATTATTTACATGCTGATTTTTTTTTAATTTTATGTGCTTCATAGTGAGCAAAGTCAAGTGAATTTAAATGATAACCACAAAACAAATTAATAAAAAAAAACAGTGATTCTTCTATCAGTTTACTGCCAGACATGAACTATGTAATAACATTTTAATTTTTTTATTGACAATGTTAGTATTTCCTGCAACCTTTACAAACTATGCTTAAAAACTTGTGCTTAGATATGGTCCTCGACAATAGACTAATGGCTGATTCGAACCCACGACGTCAAGATCGGTAGTCCGTACTCTTAACCATTAGGCTATTAGTGCTTCAATAAACAAAATTAATGAACAAAGTACAGAAAAATTAAAGTCGTCTTATTAATACTGCAATATAGAGTGATTTATCAAACGCTACAAACGTATACTATCGTATAAATTCTAACAAAAAACACATTGTTTAGAAACTTTTTCTTACCTCGAATTTGTGCAAAAAAGTTGCTTTTAATAAGATTTGAAATATTCTCATCGCGAAATAATAATGAATGTATGAGTCAATCAATCGGTCTTTATGATGAGTTAAGTACTTAAAAGCTCCGCTTAACAATTTGCGCCGTTGCCAGCCCTCTCATAAGATCGTCAATAAATTGAATCGCGTTCAGACAAGAAGCTCGCTCAACAACGTCGGTTGACGGCCTGAATTAACAGCTAATTTTATACTTAGCTGCGATAAAGAGGAATATACATGAGGCAGACGCGCAGATATATGTTAATGAGAATTAAGATTCGAATTGATACGTTCACGTTCTTCTTTTCTAGTGTCTGATACTACGATAAGCGAAGAAGAGTTTGTAGGAAAATGTGAGAATTAAAAAAGAAATTAGACACACAATAGAATTTAGGGCAACTATGCTTCGTTGCGTTTTTCTTGTTCGTTTTCATTTTATTATAATGCATCGAGAAAGTTGTATCACCTCTTGCGTCAGTAATGGTATGTGTCTAGGAGATCAATTTAAGTTTCTTGTTATAATACCAGCAGCCAATCAATTAACATCACAACCTGTTGCGCAGGAAACGGCCGATGTTTGTGATGATATTTTCTAACAAATGACCGTCATTAGAGAAAAAGCAATAAATTAACTAAAAGAGAGTGGTAAATATATAATGATAAGTGTAGCTGTATGTGCAGGTTGTCATTGATCAGTGCTTTGATTATTCAATACTTACAAAATTTTGTAAAATCTCAAAGTAATTTTTGCATCAAATACAAATCGCATAAAACCAAAGACAATGTGTCGGCGATTGTGTACAATCGATTGTTGTTATTAGCTTAACTTACTTAACGCCTTGATATTGGGTAAGTTAAACAATCGTAAAGCGTGAGTTGAATTTACTAACATTGCGTTTGCTTCAGTCTACGCTGTTACTGTAATACGTCAAAATCGAAGTAAACAAATTGTTAATCCTTCATGAAATATTGCAGACATCAAAGGAAAGCTTAATAACTTTATATATGTGCACACAATATGTGACTACGTCATCATTCTATTAATCTGGCATGGCGTCGATCCGCTTATATCGGTCTTAATTAATGCGCGCCGCGATTGAAGCCCGGAGGCCTTTATCTTTTGATTGACCTGTCGTTTCGAACAGAATATCTCCTATGTATAGGCAGGCGATTTAACCAGTGTGGCCAAATAAACCATCATATCATAGGACTGGAACGTACAAATTTTTTTAGGGTAAGCTAAGTGTGAGCGCAGGGCAATATTTAAGTTGCCTTACCTTTCATCTGTTGTACCATAGATTTGGAAAACGCGCCTATATACCGATAATCAAATGTTCGGTCGCATTATTATTTTAAAATTTAACTAGTGCACGTGATTAGACTTGGCTATAGAAAAGTCGCCTTAATAGCAAATAGTTTCCAGTAGTTATTATAAGAATACATCTACTAAATTACAGTCAGGAAACTTTACAGCAAATATAAAATAACATGTTCATAACCATCTCTATTAGTATCTTTTGTTGCTGCAAATCTATGATATGCAGTGATTGCTTCCCTACAAAAAAGGACGTTTTTATTATGTAAATGAAATTAAAATTAATTTAATGTGGTTACCCTAGTATTAATGGAAATCGATAATATCATACCGAACAATACTGCAGGGAACTTTGCACAATATGCTCGCATGCATATAGTTTAAAGCGTTTAATGGAATTTGATAGACTTCGATAAGATGGTGGGTTTATTTTACATTTTATGACCAACACGACGTGCAGGGATTTCTTCAACAAGAGACTGTTTACATTTGCTTATAGCATCGATCTTTTTATGGAGCAACAGTAAATCGAATTTTTAAGATTCTTTACAAAATTCAGTGTGAGCATACATTTTTGCAGCCAAATAATAATGAACATATACTAAGCTGTAATATATTATAGAACGGTTTAAAGCAGTTAGACAAGTTGCAACTTTGAAATGACATTTATAAATTATGAAAATATACAAAAAATATACATCATCACCCACACGTAAACTATTTAATCCAGTACTGTCATTGCTTGAATATTATTTATTCTAAGAATCTATTCTCGTTAGATCAGTGTGTAAACAATTGGCAATATTATTTTCACTGTTCAGCAACAATCAATGGATTTATAAACAACACTCATAGAAAAACAAATGTCCCATTTTTGCGTCACCTTCTGTATGTAAAACAGAACCAGATTTTCCTCAAATGCTTTTTAATTTTTCAATATACGAGTACATGCATACTATTATACAGTCACTGGCTCTTTGCAGAACAGGGATTCCGTATCAATGCGAATGCTTTCCACGAAGGGTTGACTCAGACGCAGACTTCTAAATATCAAATACCTAGATGCAAGTATTATACATTTTCTGAGGTGTAAATAAAAAGTAAACGCTCAAACTGTGTTTTGTTTTTTACAAATTTGTGGACTTTGTTTTTTATTACTCTTTATATATGGACTTTTTAGCACAAAATAATATTGTAACCATATCATTTGGCAATTTCTTGTGGTTATTTATTATGTTACACTGTTATGTTTTTACCACGATTAATTAGATAAAAATAATTTAATTAAACAATAATTATCACAAATTTCGTAACAATCGCTATTATCTCATTTGAGAAGTCGAATCGAGCAACAATAAAGTCCGTACGCTGGGAAATAGGACGAAGGCAAGACATTAAATTCGTTAAGTCAACCGTTCATTCCGGGCGACTGTTTAAGCGGCCACTTTGTGACAATTAGCCGCGGCGCCGATTGCTTCTCAATGGACAGTTAGTGCCCCGACTGTAGCGTACACACTGACCCGTTAACTAATGGACTATATAATATAATACTATATGCTCACATTCATACAAATTTTAAAAGTCTGCCTAATTTCACGCATCAACTCTTATGATTTCTTTTTATTAGCCAACAATCGTTTGCTATATGGAACACAAAGATCGGTCACGAATAGACACAAGATTCATTATATGGGAGGTTTCCCACACCGTGTCGTCGTACGTAGACGTTATTCCAATGCGCTTGTGGTAGTTTTGTAAGTTTGAGAACAATGTTAACTGTAACATCAAATTTTATCTTTTGACAAAAAAAATCTTATGGAAGGAGATTCGTTATTCGCTGCTACTTTTGTCAGTTACTAGTAATTTTAATATTTCAATTATGAAATAGAAAATAATGCAGCTGTCAAAACATTTGACGCCCGTGTGAACGTGCGTATCATCCGCACAATTAGCTGAAGGCATCTTAATTAGGGTCTAATTCGTTTCAGCGGCAACAAAATTAGCGAGCGTCATCGCGTCGGACAAGCGTGGTGCGCTCGTTAGTACGAAGCGGTACGGCGGGTTTTATTGTGCAAATCAGTTGGTGCAATTAGCATAACAAACGGGTGTGCACGCACGGACAGTTCCGAGTGGACGTTAGGGCTGGCACACACGGTGCGCGGCCAGACTGCGAGGCACCGTGCTTGCCAGACCGTCCGTGCCTACTCAGCTGCGCTTACTTTTCAACTTATTGACGGAATTTAGAGCCACATATTCCTTTCAACAGTCTCATCACTTCGTTTTCCTTTACAATTATTTGTAACAGAAAACTTTCTGGCTTGAAGGCTTGAAGCTGCTTGAGATTGTGTTATCTAATTGGTAATCGAAATCGAATCTCTACACGAAGCCGAGCTATTGATTAAAATTAATATTTCTAAACGAAAACACATAACCATTATTATGCAGATCATTTTATATCGAAATTGATATCTTTTAGAGTGCGTGACTTGGAATATATTAAAGACGGAAGAAACCGCAAGGATAATAATTATCGAAGAAATCTGTCTAGAATTCCATTATCGAAATGAGTGACGTCCCAGGGGAATCGGCGTCCGCTGCAGCCTTCGGGGACGTCCGCAGAGAGACGAAGTTATTGTAATGAGAGCGACAGGGATATTTATGCCCCGCCATGCGCCCCGCATACGCAATGAACCCGGAGCCTCGCCCGACGGATATTCCGATATTCGGATATTCAATATAAGGGGGATACACTCGGAATTTTGTTATTTGCGACATTATTTACTCCGCAAACATTACCGACAGGTGCCTACTGGCGCTTTTGCATCGACAAAGAGCCAGCCATGTTCGTAAATTGATACCATAAGCCTCTAAGAGGGCTCTTTTCAATTCTAAAAGCGTGTCACGTTTTTTTTCCTTGCTTACTTGTTACAATATTTGTTATGCAAAGCATTGGATATACAAACAGGAGTGCTGATGGCCTAAATAGAGTCTAATGTTACAGCAAAAAAGTTATAAATATTCTCAATTTATCGACACTCTTAATTTAATAGTTGGGTTAAAATAAGTTGCAAATTTGAGAGTACATTTTACTAATGTATAGTAAAATTTGTATTAAGTCAAATTTTAATTGAGTTAAAAATAAAAATTGCACCCGAATTCAATGGATAGTCTGCTTTTAATAAACCGTAAATATAGGTCTTTAAATTATTATATCAATAACGGATTCAGCACAGCTGTTCCACAGCACAGCAGCAGAAGATGAAAATTAAAGCATTTCAGTAAACGGTAATCCAATATTAGCCGCAACCCATATTATATATCCCTTAGATTTAAGCGTATATTGGATGGCTTGTTAGATCTATAAACTTTGACCAAATTATCCTAACAAACTTGTCCACACAAAGTAATAACTCTAGCGTACATATGTCGTAGCAACAACTCTCATTAGAGAGAAGTGACGAAATTATTTACAAGTCCTCTGTCCTTTAATACACGGGTAGCTTGATCACATTTATTACGTATAAATTTAATTATTACGTCGAGTAACTTTTAAGGATATTTTGCGAAAGAGTTACGCTTTCGTGCGGATATTTCCATGTAAGAATTGAAATAACCGCACTCTGAGTAACAAGTCAAGGCCACTCTCGGAAGCTGTAACTCAGGTTACTCCAGGAAGTCAGGTGGCCTCAAAACATCCGTAATCGGTAGCATAAGGTATATAATAGCATAGCTAAGAGCTAAGCGTACTTGTTAGTCTACCACATACAACACGTTGAAACCACTGTTTATGTACACGTAAAACATAGAAGCCATTGGCGAAATAAAACACTGACATACAGGCAAATGGAAAACATTCAAATTAATATAATTATTTAATCACTTATTCAAACATGTCTATCGTTTACTCCTCCCTGGAAAGGAGGGATCCTTCGGAAATCATTGTGTCATTTATCAAGCCGACATTGTACCCTAAGTTTTTTTTTTGCATCTCAAATCTGTTTAGAAATATATATATTATACGTAATACTAGATAAATACAAATAAAAAATTCTAATAACGCATTCATGGGGAAAATGAAGTTAATAGCGTCGGAAGCGATGAAAGGAACCTTTCAAATCCTTTGACAATAGTGTAAGGTGTCCCTCCAAGACGAAGAAAATTATTTTCCCGTCAACCTTTCTTTCTTGACCGTCTGTTTAAATATGGCGTCCGGCAAATATCATCCCAGCCATTGTCGGGATTTGTGCCGAGATGATTCCGTCCTTTTTGTTGCAAAATGCCTACAATATTTGTGGATTTATATTTTGTTTTTCTTGCAATGCTTTTACCGATATTACCCCATGAGATATAGCGTGTGGGGCTCGTTTATTTGGAATAGAGTAGGTTGGAAAATTTTATTTTCGGGATTCATTTATTATGCATTTTATTTCTTCAGAATAATATTGACCAGGTCGGGTAGAGGCTTGAGAATACCCATGAATGACAAGCGTTTATGTAAGATGTAAACTAAAACTGCACAACAAAATAGGAATCCAAATAATTTCTTATTTTTTTGTTATTCAAATGCCTAAGAGAATATATAATCTTCGCTATTTTAGAGTTTATAAATCCTTTTTTTTAATTCTATTGCCACGCGTTGTGAAGTCTTTACTTCGAAGCTAAATTCGTAGGCGTATTTCTTAAGCACTATAATGTAAAATATCTATATACTTCAATACTAAATCAATATTTCCTATATACACTAACACTGACATTCTCTTGTTATATATTCAATGTTATTCACCAATGTCTCCTCAATGTGTTAGACTTTTTTAGTTATTCAATTGTTTTATAATGTATTTGAATACAATATCAACAAATAATCGAATCCGTGTAAACAGAAGTCTTAATGTGTTACTAATTAAGAATTCAGGCGGCAAATAAACAGTTAGCCTGGATTTGATTTATTAATAAGTAATTTGACAATTAGCAGCATGGTCGACAGAATTCGTCGAAATGGTCGTAAAGTAGGTGTGGTTTTACTTCTGCTTTTCGACTGATGATTGAAGTGCTATCACCCCTTTCCAATTCCTCCTTCTCTAATTTCTCTTGTCAGCTTCCTTCATCTTCTAGCAGCAGTCACAGCAGAGGAGACAGAACAGGATACCAATCTATTCTCTAACTCCTACAGTTATTATGAACATTGACATATAGTTAATCTGAAGTAGTAAGCTTTACTTAAGGTTAAATTCAATATAACAGTTAAGAAAGCAATTTGTCGAAACGTCCGCTATAAAATTAATAGTACTAATCAGCAGTTAGAGGCATACAGAGCTGACTGGCGGCCATTGTTGCGGCGAGCGGTAAACTTTATCTTGATAATTATCATAACTATAAGAGCTACTACATTGTTTAGAGCTTTTAATTCCTTTTTGTTCAATGTAAAATGGATGTAGCATTCTTTTATACCTTTTTGAAATAATATCTTTTACAATGATGCTTTTAGCATAAGCGTTATTAGGAGATTGTTGACTATATTTTTACTAAATACCTTTTCTGAGAAAGGCGTAACTGTGTATTTATTAATAAGCACGGTTGCTAATAGAAGAAACTGTCAATAACTCTTAATACAAGAAACTTCTGTGGTACAAATAAGCCGTGTTAAAAAGATAAGATTGTACTGAGGTTAAAACTTACTAAGATGAAATATCCGCCAGGGTTTTCAACAATCAGATTTTATGATTTACTTCCGAGACTACTCATGGATGTGTTGACACGGGACTGTTTACAATTGTCGTAAAAAGTTTTCCACGGCCGAGAACAAACTGGCAACAGTCCTGATGTTACGAGTTTACAGACTGATATAGACAATGGGGGGCTTATCTCTCTGATTGCTTCCATACCTTAGTATTATACCCCTCGCTATAACCAACATTTAAAACTTTTTACATAAATTTCTACTTGCATCTAAAATACCTCGTGTTTTTTACAAATACTTATAAACAAATATCATATTTCCGTGGCCAGTACTTACACTAAAATAATCACAAACTCTTTGTTGATAGAAACAATATAGTAGTAGCTATTATACTGATGACTGATGACTATATACATTTTGTGCAAGGAGGATTTGTTAAAGATAAATTCTTCAAATAAGCTTTTTCTAATAATACGATTATGATATAGTAATTTCAGACTACATTATTTAAAATCTTATTTCTTAGTCGATTTTTTCACATTTTTTATTTGTTTATACACACATAATGGCAGCAAATATAATTCAGTTTAAACTGAGAAATTTACTACAATAATTTTTCACTCAGAAAACATTTAGAGAACACAAACATTCGAAAATAATAGAAATATTAATAAACGTTGTACGAAACAAAATCACATGACACATAGTAGAATAATTAGATATAAAAAAATATAAATTATGTCAAAGTTCCGTACTAATTGGAGCGATACAGTAAACGTAAGCAATAGATACTTTGACGGGGCGACCGCTAAATAGGAGGGCGATAACGTCATCGCTATAGTCGAGCCAAGACGCGATAAAGTCAACCCCTAATAAAAAGTCGTAGTACTAAGAGTCAGATTATTGGACGGCGGCTTATCTAGCAACGTAGTCCGCCCCAAATTGAGTGAACAAGAATTATGGATAAACTTTCCACTCACAGCGTATAAAGATAATGAAGATTCCGATTAGGAGAATGTGGTAAACATTAGGAAGGCTGTAGTAGTTGACGAGCCGGGGAACTTTTGAGACATTGGTGAAGTCACTCTTTTAGTACGTAATTAAATATCTAATTATTTTAAAAAGTAATACTAGTATATTAATTTGTTTAGTTGTATCTCAAAAACATATCTAAAATTTTGTTTAAATTTTACATATTTAAAAATTGCTCAGTTTACCATACAACATTCCAGTCCTGATTCGTTTTTCAAAAAGAACAGAATTTTAAAAAGCGAAGAGCGAAGATCGATCGTACATGCACTAGTTTATTTCTACTTAAGACCTTGTAAACAATGAGTATGATTCACATTTTAAGCTAAACTTCGTAAATTCCAAAATATTGTGGAAAACATTTTTAAAATATGATGCCTTTCAATATTAGAAATATTTAGTTATAAGTCCTATTAGGCGATGTGGTCGCAAAGCGACAAAGCCTTTTTCCAATAAATGTTTTAAAAAAAAACTTGTTTCTCACATTACCATATAATCTATACAACAATTTCATTTTATTTCACTTTAACTCACAATTTCAACAAAAACATAAAATGATGAAAATATAAAATAGTGTAATAGCCGCCTATATATAGGCTATAGCAAGTGACGTTTGTTTGTTATGAAAGTTTAGGTTTTACGTTGGAACAAAATGTACGTGTTAAGCGAGCTGAGTACAATATTAATAAAGATAATTATTCCAAGAGTATTGAAGAAATTAGGTCTTACGTTGGAACAAAATGCACGTGTTAAGCGAGCTGAGTACAATATTAATAGAGATAATTATTCCAAGAGTACTGAAGAAATTAGGTCTTACTTTGGAACAAAATGTACGTGTTAAGCGAGCTGAGTATAAATGAACGCTTTATCAATCACTGTAAGGTTTCCCTCTCATTGAATAAAATTTAATCTTTATTAGATTCAGAAAGCAATGTTTGTTAAACGATTTCAGCTAATAAAAGTAATATTACGGGAACGAGGCCCCACGAACAGGAGGAAATGAAAGCGACAAGAGAATGAAATTGGAAAACTTGTTACAAAATTACTCGAGATGAAAAAAAGAAAATAAATAAGACCTATTGAAAGTTAGAGGAACGTGATCCTCGTAGCAACTTTTATTTACCTGGGGAATCATTCCAGATATTCGTGTCTGTGTTGTTAGTCATCGAGAAAAATAGCATCGTGCTCGTCTTATCTAAATAAATTAAGGCATCGGATACACCGAAAGTTCTTTACTTCAAAAAGTTTAGTAAAAGTGATTCTCCGCAGTCTCCCAAAATATTTTTTGTTCGGAAGAACGATTCTTAAAATGACAGCAAGTATGTTCCTCGCATGTTTATGTGCATTAATTACTGATTGAGATATGTAACGTGGTATATACTTTTATCCATACATTAGCAGCAAGATATGCAAAGAAAAAATATTTAAAAAGATAATTTAAAATAACCCTTCATTTTTCTTTAATAAAACTCACCTTTTACTCCAGTTTCCGATTTCAGCGTAGCGTCGGCCGTTTAAGCATCCGCTCCTTCTCACTTCGCTTCCTCTAAGCGTATGTGTTGAGTTCCCGTTCGGAGTTAATATTCCTACGGACGCAGTGTTGTTATTCCGCTCCCTGTTCCGAGGGAATGTTCCGGTCCCGGAGCGGAACGTCGCCAGATGTGGTTTCGTGTCGACGTCTGGAGTGAACTGTTGAAGCGGTATCGTCACATTTCCGCTCCAACTCTTGCGGTTCACTGCGAAAGTTTTCAACGTTCCATTGCCGTTCGGCGAAGGACTCACTCCACAGAAACTGCTCCTGTTGTGGCTGTTCTTTATGAAGGCACTGTTTTGTAGGGCGACTTGAGGCTTGATCGGCACCAGTGGCGACGCCTGGTCAATAGACATCGTACTTTTTATTAAAAGTAGACGCAACCTACTTTTCAACTATCTACATTTTCGTCTGAAAAAGAACGAAATTAGGGCCGTTAAATTGCTGACTTATTACGACAGTTGCGATATCATCAACATAGTTGCAGTTGCGCGGAAGCCAATTAAAGGCGTTCGGGCTGGAGCGAATGAAGTCGTATTGGGAACGATCGTGATATATCAATCAAGTATTGAGTAAGCGAAGCTATGTCAACAATCTGGTTGTTAAGCGACACATACCACGGCACTTTAATGAAAGCCTGTCGGACGATATATAAGTTAATAAATAGTTGAAAACAATTAATTAGAGTCACTCAATACATACACATTTAATTAGAGTCAATAACTCTAAGCTAAGATACTTATTAGAAGGTAGTATTTGAACACTGCTCACAAATTAAGGCCCATATCAGAATATCGTTTTTAATTTCGTTTCGTATAAAATTGAATACACTGAAACATATTTATAAAAATAATTCATGTCGTGATTTTAACGTATTTAAACATTTAATTTAAATGAACGAAGTCGGTGTGTTCGTGGATCCGTCACGGTTGTGTGAGTATTGGCCAACAAAATCATTTTAACTGTAGTATTTATTCCATCACATAGCTCTATTGACATACTGTCTATTCTGTAATAGTATTATATTGATGTTATTACTTAAAAGAATCTTTACTTTTAGTTATCGTATAAATTTGTTACAATTACGTTCTACAAAAAAATAATTTTATATTTACACGCACTTTAAATAGGTACACTGACATTTTTGTCAGCCAACTATAAATTGTAATCGATTCTTGAGCGTGACTGACGTATTTATGAATTATTAATATAAATTATAAGGGTCTGATATTATTATGGCCATGTACCGGCCATAAAACGCGATTTGATGTAAGTTGCCTACACGATACTTATTAATTTTAATGAATTGTTTTTGTTTTGTAGATATAAAACTGTTAAGACCTTTACAATCTACACATAAATGCATTCTGTCAACCACCATTATGAAAGAGGTCACCTGAGTACCTCTTTCACATATTTATTTAGATACATATTATGTATTTAGCATGAATATTATGTATGTGTATGTAAATAACTATAGCCGCGATAGCTCAGTTCTATAAAACTGTTTAATCGAACCGTCCTGTCTACAAACGGTTAATGTAACATAAGGGTTCATTCTATAAAAATTACAAATAAAACATTTAACATCACACGGACGATAACAAAAGGAAATGCTTTAATTTTAGTATTAACACAACTCTAGACCTTTGGTCATTTTATACGGCCGTTTGCATTTTATTGACCTTGTCAACAATCATGCAATTGCGTTACAAACCGAGCGATTGTTAGTCGCGTCCGCGACATCAATTCAAAAGTCGTTTTAAACTGCTCAAAATCTCCTGTAGTGGTCAACGTGACGTTTATTAACATCTTTAATTACTTTAACCTTTACAAACAGTATATTTTATTGCCTAAACTATTTCTTCGGAGTGTGAAAAAGGATAAGTGGTCAGATGCGTTTTTATTCTTAGATTTACAAAGAAGAATTGTTGACATAACCAAAGCGTAAGTTCCGTTCTAAAAACCCAGAGATTAGACAGTAGGTTAGAGTTACCTCAGGATCATGGTAAGATCAGTATACCTCGCTTTATCCAGCAAGAATTATCCAAATCTATGAACATAGATACAAACGCATTCTCGACAAAAAAATAACCTTAACGGTGACCTTATTACAAACAATTATTTCTTAACATCAGGGACGACATTTTTTCTACTGATACCTAATTTACATAACAAGACTGAATAATATTGTAAACATATATATTCTAAACATGAATATGTTTAATCTACTATCGCTATTTTATTAGACACAATGTTATAATAAAAACATCTCTCAAATGTGAATATTTGTTAATTTTACCTATATGTTATTGTTTATCCTTTCCATTACCCAGTAATCTAAAAATGTTAATTATTTAAGACAATTTTAAAGGACGAGGACTAGATTCCTGTCAAAATATTCAATTCATTTTCATTGAAGAGGTTGCCATAATATGCAAATATGTAAGTTACATATACAAATATTACAATCAATCTAAAGTCATGATCTTAATCGCCGCTATAATAAATGCTTGCGCTACAGATAATCTAGCACCAATTTGTTTACATAGGTTCGGAGCAAACTGCAAATAATTTGCCCGTCTCACAAAAATGTAAACTAACTCGAAGGACTATCTTAATTCATGCTCCCGGGCGATTCATTGTTATTAAGTATTACCTAAGCCCAATTGGTATTAATTGTCATCGACTTGAGGTTTCAAAATGCTTGGTCGTTTACGTGCTTGTTGCATAGAAAAAGGAAATTTATATAAATATACTGGTACATTGAACATGACAAGACGAGTGTCGACTTGACCCAGTCCATCTGGTACGGAGATAGGTAATTTGCGAGCGATCCGCTCACGCATTGCCCCGTGCTTACATAACTGTTGTGTAAGATCGTTGGGTTAGTTACATAAGCTCTCGGTAATCGAGACTGCGCCGATGATATTCAAGCTCAACCATAAAAAATCATATAAATATAAAGTAAGCCTTTGTATTTATACGTCTGTTGCGTCTGTCTAAATAATGTCTGTGTATTTATACGACTTTAATTTGCGTTAGTAAGAGTTTTAGATTAAATTCCCTGTTATTCACGTTGTGTATGTTTATACGAAGGTCGTCGACAGTGAAGGCACTTCAGGATGAGACGACCTTCAGTAATGAAGCGCACGAAGAAGAAGACACAAAGGTCTGCGGGCAATTTGGTTGCTAGTAAGATAGTGACTAAAAATAAAAAGTATTCAATTTCATTCTATATGTTTCACACAGCAATATATAATAATAATAATTATATTCTGGAACGTTATTCACACACGGCCATTTGATCCCAAACTAAGCAGAGCTTGTGCTATGGCAACCACATAACTGACATACTACATATATTAATACTTTTCTTTTGTAAATACATACATATATAGATAATTACACATAGACACAAGACAAACAGACATATGTTTATGCACACAAATGTTTGTCCTGGGTGGGAATCGAACCCACAACCTGCGGCGTGAGAGGCATCTTGTATCTTGCACTATCTATCACAGCGCCAACCCGTCAGTCAATATGAATAGATATATGAATAGATATTTATACCAATCAGTCAATATTAATAGATATTTTTAATATTTGACAAAATCAAAATTTACTTCATATGTATATAAATTAATTTATAAGTCTTTAAAAGTCACGGTTATTGCAAATTAATTAAACGTAAACAGGGCTTGTCTACCAATATGTCAATTTTCGGTATAGCTTCCGAACCCTAGATTAACTGCTAAGTGTAAACAACTGGGATGATCGTGATGTTTTTTTTAAACGCTGATAACAAAAAATATGGCAATGAACTTTGGGAGAAAAAGAATTATTGAAAAAAATAATAATACAAATCATTTTAATAGACTAGTCGTCTATTTATAGAAGAAAACATGACAAGCAATCATTTTAAAATCTTAAAGTGAAGTAATATAATTCAAAACACTTAGATACAAGTTCGCGTTGCACCCTGCATACAATACAAGTACTCAGAGACTGCGGCGTAACAGAAGAATAGAAATAACTGACTTCGTACTTTCATAAAATAGCCAATTTCCGTTCTTTTTTCCCAACAACGAAAACAAAAATGCATACTTCTAAAGAGCTTCGCGAAATTGTCCCCTCACGTGCCAAAACGCTAGTAAGTAACAATTATCTCTCCCCCAAGATTCTATTTGCATGAGCAATTACTTTAGAAGTTTCCTTTTGTGGAAATAGAAATGTCTAACTATAATTTTGTTACTTTCACTATATAAAGTTTTAGTCAGTTTCGTTGATAAAAATCCACTATAAACGACCATCGACAGACACACGATGTATTAATTACTTCTTACTACAAGTTACTGGTTATTAATATGACAAATATCATAACTATTGAAAAATTTATTATTTTAGTATGAGGTTGAAACTGAAGTGACCTTGATAAAAAAAATACTTTTTGAATACCTAAAGAGACTTGACATTCAGTATTCTCTTGGATAGGGATGAGACTCTAAAAATATTTTTTTTAATCAAGAAGGTGGAAAACGAGCAAGCGGTCACCTAAGGGACCGGTGCCCATAGGCATCTGCAAGCTTTAATAGACAGAGGAGGCGACAATGAGAATAATTGACATTTCCTTCTCCTAATCATTCCCTTCCCCGTAAAATACTCTATCTCGTTCCGTCCTTTTCTTATTAGAAAAGTGTGGGAAAGGGAAGAGGACTAAAATTAGACCTCCGGGACCTCGAAACGCAGAATACTTCTTCGTCTGTCTTCTGTGAGGTCGTGATATCGCACCGGTCGAGCTGGCCATTCGTGCAACAGATGTTGCGGAGTCTCCGCGGTTACATATTGTGATTTGTTAAAATATATGTATTAAATTATTATTAATAAAAAATATTTAAGTAGCATTTCTGTAGTATGTTCTTAGGTAAGATACCTTTTACGAGTGCAGGAAATAAATGAAAAGGTGCATGTCACAGGTTGGCAACATAATGTGGTTGATGTATTTCATCTGTCGTATCGGTGGCGGTGGGAGCCTAAATTTAATTTAATAAGGTTATTTAAATATGTTTATACAATAATAAATAATGTGTACCATTTCTTTCTAACTAATAAATCTGGCTCGAATAATTCAAATAACGAACATATGAAAATATATTTATTAGTAGTGTTATGAATGTCTCTAATAAACTGCTTTTTTTAATTATGGTGATTCCTTTAAAGGTGGGAGTGAGACATTATATTTCATTACGATACACAATTTGTGGAAAGGTGAAAATGGTTTTCTCTTATCATCACTTATTACAATGACTCATGTCACAAATAACGTGATAAATAAATTAAGTAACCGCTATTATTAATTATAGCACTGTTAATAATTAATTACAGTATTAATTAAACAACAAATGTCCAAATTATCTATAATAAATTTTAGTAAACCGGAAACTATACGAGCGTATAATATAATTATAAAGGTCCATTCACACAGTTTACGCGTAAAGTTAAAATTTATACTGGCCCGTAGTTGTGGGGAGTAAGGGGGTGAATTGGCAGCAGCCACCCGCAATGGCAGCCTATCTGCCCCGGTAAATAATAAACGAAGGCACGGATATCAGACGATAGTGTAACGGTACTAAACTCTCGCAAACTAATATTAACAAGTGTTCTTTAGTGATGTACCGGTATAAGAATTCTCTCGTAACGGAATATACGACGAATATTAGACCGTTGGCTACGTTGGCTACCTTTCTTTTAGGATTTAACTATCAATTTTGGCTAGTTTTTTTTCTGTCTTATAGAGTTCGATATTGATTTATTAATTATTGTTCATTTTATGATGAAATTTCACAATAATTGAAATTTGAATACATAATAATTGCAAGTCATTGATTCTATACGGAGTTTATTAGGTGAAATAGATTTGATGCCCTCTTGAATTAATAGAAATTAACGAAAAAAAAAATTTGTATATACGGAAACCTTAAAAGGGAAGTCAAAAGTAGTGCTATCTTTCTTGGTTGTCAAGAAGACAAACAATTAAAATAGTCTAAAGAGTTCTTTGTTAGTTCTTAATTTTGAAGCACCTACTGCCAGATCATAATTGTAAGAAAGTCAATAAAAAAACATAAATATCTACTTCATATAGCAGACGTTCGAAAGGTATACGTTGTTCAACGCAGGAGCGAACAATTAACTACATATCACTTGGCCCATGCGAGGCCGCGATGAATCACTAGCGTCTTGGAATGTGATTGTGTCTCTATTGACCGCAGACGATATATACATATACATACGTACAAACGTACAAATACGTACAAATGGGTGTAATTGGATGTAATTATTAAAAACCTACTCATATCATATTTTTATACAAACAATACTCATACTAACCAGTAAGGTTAGTATGAGTATTGTTTGTGAGTAGTGTAAACTAGTAAGTTTCAATTGTTTTTGATGAGCATTAAACCACATCATCGCAATTAAGTTATTGGGTTATGTGAGTATATTTATTGTACAAAATACAACTATCCACAATACTAAATAAGCTCAAACGTTATAAAGGTCTTAGAGAACTTCATGAAGTTTTGTTATTTATCCGTAGGTGCAGTAAAACGGTAGTCGATTCCGTTATAACAAGATACTGAAATCACCATATACAAATTTATTACCAACTTCCCGTCAAGACACCGTTACAGCAGACATAACTTCGAGTAAATGAAGTTAGAGATATCAATTACAAACTAAACTAGCGCATCTTTTACATTATCCTAAAAACGTATGCTTTTATAGCATGATGTTAAAATTTTACATTTATAACTTGTTTTTTGCCTGACTCATTACACTGTTTTTCGAAGTTATGTATGTATGTTTGTATGTGTAATAATTCCATTGTGACCTCTGAGATCCTAAACGGTTTGACCGATTTTGATGAGCTATGCAGGTGTCATTCGATTCTTATTTTTCTTCGGAGTGTCATAGGGGTCACGGTCAGGCGGTCTTCCTATTTCTTTTAATTACGTATTTACTATATTAAACAACAAAAATTATCAAAAACCAGCCTGTCCTCCGGTGGTCTTTACATCCAGACACAAGACAAACAGACATGTTCATGCACACAAATGTTTCTCTTGGGTGGGAATCGAACCCACGACCTGCGGCGCGACAGGCAAGTGTCTTGCCACTGCTTCTTGCCCTTTAAATAGGACCTTTACCTAATAACAATTGAATCGTCGATCCATAACACTGACAATGCGTTGCCTATTTACTAGAAAATTAAATACGAGACACAATATATGTAGTATGCCCCGAACCATCTTCATTTGTAAAAGTGATAACGAACGATTTTTATTCGATGTAAGTCATCGTAATCACGCAAGCGTGCTACATTTGGCATTGAATTTTTTGGTATTGACACAGATAATCTACTTGCTGGTTACATTACATATGTAAAATGTTATGAGGCACGCTCCGGTGAATATTAAGAACACTCGTTCATTGATAAAATTAAGTACAGCGAAGCACGTACCGTTCGCAACATGTCGTAATAGTATTGTACAATTAACCTTCTAATTTTGTTTCTTAGAATCTATATTTTATGAATGGAGCAATAAATATTACTTTGGTAGATCAATACGTGTCAATTTTCGAAAAAACTCTGGCGAATTCAAGGACAATTTTTTTTGGAAGAATGGGTTTGCATATTTTTAATTAGCTTTCAAGGCCTTAAGAACGAGTTTAATTTTCGTTTTAATGTCTTATCTCTATTTAGGCTAATAAGTTGTTCAAAAATAGCGCGTTTGTTTGAAGTCCAAATATATGAGGAAAAATATTTGTATTCGAGGCACGAACAAAGCAGGATAGCAAATGTACCATTATGTGTCACCAGACTTCCGACTCTAATGTCCTTACAATCAAGTAGATAGCAGTTTATTTCTGGTATCAATCAGAATATCACCGTAGACATCTGCAATAAGTATTTGCGAGTTGCAAAGGCGTTGCCTACCTTTAATAGACAGAGGAGGGAAAAGACGGAAAAATTGACATTTCCTTCTCCTATCCATTCCCTTTCCGCCTTTTCCTTATTAGAAAGGATGGGAAGGGGAAGAGGACTAAAATTAGGCCTCCGGCACTCCACTTCTCGGACGAAACGCAGAATACTTATATTTCATGCCAGTCTTCTGTGAGGTCGTGGTATTTCACCGGTCGAGCATGCTTTTCATGCAACAGACGTTGTCGTTGCGTACTGTACCACTGTTAAAATGTTAAATTACCACTGTCATTGTCGATTGAATAGCTCATAAAGAAAAAAAGTACAAGATGACATATGCCATCTTTTGGAAAAAAAAAATATATTTAGAAAATTCACTTGACAAAAAACGATTGTACTTTATTTAAAGAAAGATACTTGTGATTTAATTACCAAAATCTATTAAACTTTTAAGACACAAATTAGTATAATCGGTAAATTTGTAGCATTTTCCATATTATCTCTCTCTTTTAACTTTTTATTAATTATGCTCAACCTACTCTATTTGTACACGTCGTTGTTCAATTTCAATTTTATAGGATAATAAAAAAAAATATCAGAAAGAATTACTAAATTGGTTTAGTAGGTTGAGAGTACTCATTGCACACAAGCAAATATTTTAATATAAACCAAAGTATCACATATACATAAAAAACATCTACGTAATTTAATCAATAAAATAATAATAAATTTAAAAAATATATAAAATAACATATAAATAAATTAAAAACATAATAATAATAATAAAAAATTGTTGAATATTTCATTGACTGATTTTGGCTGAGAAAAGTTACGGAAATTTAGAGTATACTTAAAGTTGTATCTATAATTTGTCATGAATTTTACATGTGTGTGAACTGTAATATGTATTTCGTGCTTATTAAAGTGACGCCCTCTGAGTACCTGACATTATGTTTTCATTTGTAATTATGAATGTACATAATTGAAAATCCACGCGCAAGCCAGTACCGGCAGCTATATTTAATGTACTTATTTATTACAAGTATTATTTAACTATTGGTTAGTCTGATTATTTTAATATTTAAACAAATACAATTTTGTTTAACCAAGTATTTTAGTTCGCAAATTTGATTGAGAATGAGCCTATTGCCATACACAAATGAAATAAGTCTGATCGATAAAAGTTTGCTTATGCTAATTAAATTTTCCTTGTCACTGTTCCGTTATATGTTCTATGAACATGCCCAAATCATACAACCAACATTCAAAGATGTGTTAAATGTCAATAAAATCAACAGACATCGATAAAATCACATTTAAATCAATAATAAATAAATAATAAATAAAATAGGCAATAGTTTCAAAGTGTATATGATTGCGATGCAAGACAGGTAAGACAAACAGGCATGGCGAGTTGACACAGGCAAACGATGCGGGCCGTGTCGGCAATAGTTGCCATACTGAGCGATGGCGAGCATACTGATTGCTATCTAGTTACTTAATAATAGACCGCAAACTTCGACCACACAGAGGTCTCTAAAACTACAGGAAATAATAAATTGAACGATCTTAGACTCATCGAACATTTACTGTCGGATAATTGGCGTCGTAATGCGGGCATGGCAACAAAGATTAATGAATACAGCTACAAAAATAATAAAAATTAATGCAAACTTATTGAAGAAGTATCGTTATATTTGTTTTATTATTTTTTTTTTTGAAAAAAAAATGCAAATAAGCAATCCATAGGAATCGAAAAACATAAATACATTTAGATGCAAAACTGACAATTTGTGTTGTCTCAAATATAAACTTTTCATTACATACTTTTTAAACCATGTGTGTTATTATTTAAAATTGCAACTCACTAATTACTTGATAAGTATATTTATTGTCCAACATCTGCATTTTAACACTATGCTGTCCGGCGACACCACAGTGGTGTCGTGCGCAAAAAAGCGGCCAACGGCCGGCGACACCACAGTGGTGTCGTGTGTACAATATCGTTCAGTGGTCGGCGACAGCACTTTATTATCTTATGCTTTCTGCTGGTGCTTCATTTCGGTAACAATAAGTTACACAAGTCATCAAGTTTTTTATTTGTTTAAGTTCTTGTGCCCTTTTATCATGGCAGAAAGAGACGATACAAATATTTACGACGAATCCGCGGACGTCTTGCTTGACGTTCCGGACGACTTGGCCGATCTTCGAAATGTCATGGAAGTAGGGGAACAGGGTTCAGAACTTATGAGAACTAACGATGAGATTAGTAAAACTTAACAATTTATAATCTCACGATATTGCCAAGAACGGCCGACGACAAGTCAAGTGATCCGAATTAGCGCTGTCGGCGCCGAGCGAATAAATATTTACGAATCGTGCGGACGGCAAAGTGTTAAAAGTAATTTATAAGTATCTCGATTAATGTGGTGTCAAAGATGCAACGTATATAACATGTATTTTAAATAATATGTCGAGCATAGTCTCTCTCTATGAAATGCTGTTTTTGGTTCTTTATAAACAGAAATCTACTTAAAATCTAAAAATAAACCAATGCAACTCTCGACTTGATATGAGACCGTGTGCTTGTTTATTTTATTCAAAAAATGGTTTGGCGAATTAAAATCTTAGTGGGTAAACTTTCTGTAAAATAAAATATCGCAAAATTTAAATGTATTTCAATACGAAATAATGTTAGTTAGTAAAATGGTTAAGCAACACAAGGTAACACAATTACTCGAGAGCGCAACCGGTCCTGCCACAAAGGTTCGCGTAAACGCCGAATTTACCCGACACACGGCCTCGCGAGCCGCCCGCCCGCCGCTAGGGAGGCGCCCACCCATCCTCCCTCGCCGAGCTCACGTCTATCCATTTGCCAGCTAGTTCCGAGCTAAATTAATTTCAAAGCTCCTTATGTTACGTGCCTTGCGGCTTTACTCCGCATGTGTGCGTGTCTCTCCTCCAATGTATGCCGAGATCTACTTTCGGAAGGCTTAACTGAATATATATATACAAACTATATACGTTATATACCCACCTTTAAAGCTACGGACAGCGTCTTGTTAAGGGTTGAATTAGACGGGATAAATTAGTCTGCGAGTAAATGAGCGTTTCGTGTCAATTGGTTTGCGGGAGAGGTATTTCGCTAAATAACTACCCAGCGATTTTAGTTTATAGTTCGCTGCGAGTTTGCTTTGAAAATGTTGTTATAAATGTTAGCAATAAGTCTTAGAAGTTTAATACTGATTGGTTTTTGTTATTAAAATACTTTGGATTAATTAAGTAAAGTCATTTTGTAAATCTTAAAACTTTTTTTTAATACAACAAGGTGCCAAACGAGCGTGCGGTCATCTAAGTGGCCGCTATATGCGTTGCCTACCTTTTATAGATAGAGGATAGACAGAAAGATGGTTATTTCCCATTATTTTGTTCCAAACAAAATTTTTATTAAAATTACATCATGTATGGTTTTTGCCACGACATGTGAATACGTAACAAATTTAGCTTTTGCAGAATGACCTTTGACGCTTTCAACTGTGGTGCCCGCTTGGTTGCCTCTGGAACACAAAACTTAGAAAAAAATGATTCTGAAGAATTGAAACTTTTCAAAAATTTAATGACCAATAAAATTCACCAAAATTTATTTTTGAACGCTATTTCTTGTCAGCACAATGTGTTTGGCAGTTACTAGGTACGGCAGTCTCGAAAACTATTAAGAATTTTTTCATTTACATTTTAAAATCTGCCAGTGACATACTTCATTAGTTTTTAAATAAAAAACAATATTAAAAAGTATTTATGTAACTTTTTCATAAAAGAAGTTACATATATGGTTTCCTCGCCTAGCGAGTTCCTGACATGTCCCAGTTACAAAGGAAAAGGATTGAGCTCCGTGTTCATGTTTGTAAGTTAATTTATACGACGAGTAACAAGCCCCAAGACATTTATTAGTCTTCTCGCTGCGAGTTTCAGCGGCTTATATTTTATTAGTGAATGAGAATAGAATATCGTTGCGGGACGTGAAATTAACATGATGGTACACGACCATTGGGATTCTGTTTCTCTTAATCGTTATCTAAATAAAAGATAATTTACCTTCCATACGAATATTACATTAGATTACATGATTGATCATTTATGAAAGTAGTAACAATATACTTTCAATATTTGTTAACAGTATAAAACAAGATACAATAAAAACTTAATTTAAAATATTGATAAAAAGATAGTCGGCGCATTATACAATAGCAATGACAGTGGGCCACATTATATTATGTAACAACAATATCTGCAACAATTATAAGAATTAAAAAGTAGACTTACAATTACGAAGAAAATGAGTAGAGAAATGAAGATAGGATGGGGATGGGTTAGACCTTAATCATAAGACGATTAAATAATAACCTACTTTAAGGAAACAAATATATTATCACCAATTTTGGAGAAAAACACACAAAACACAAAGAAAACTGGGCAGCAAATCGAAAAGATATTTTCTTTCTTCCTTTTTTCGCATTAAATTTAGTTCAAGATACAGTAAGTAGTTTTGCAGATGACAAGTAAATGTAAAAAAAAGTTTAACTATCTCACCGATCATACGCAAATAAATCGATGAGTATGTAATGTATGTTAAAGGATTTTATCTTTTATTTCGTAAGTATAAGAACTGTTTTCGTTCTAGTTTATTTTCTTTTGATAATATGTAATGTTCATCGTATGGTATCCCTTCCACCTACCACCCCTTAATTCTCCACATGTTAGAGTATAAATAAATTGACAGGGCAGACGATACGAAACGGATATTACATCGCTCCTGGTGATGTACGAAATTGATGAATAGGGAGGCTCTATCCTGTGATACGTAAACCTTGTTCAATTATTTATATTTTAAATTTCAAGGTAGCTGAGAACGGTTCGGTTATCCCTAAAATCTAAATTGGCAGCAACAAATTCGATATTTTATATAAATTAGATTTGGAAAGATTTTTTCTATTTATACTGCTGTTACCGGCTGTTACAAATTAAAAAGAAAGTGAAATGATATTGGATTCTAACTACATATATTGTTTTATTTTCTTCATGAAATGTGTTACCTACTTGATATGTCCCATATTAATTTAAACTGACCAGGCCGTAAGAACTTTACCTATCTGATTTTATTTAACAAAATTTGTAACAAATTGTTTTTAATTAGGAATTTAAAATAATAGTCGGATTAACGAAGTTTCTCACACGAACATCCACTAAACAATACGCACTGGCTAGTCACAAAACATTTCCCGCCATTAACATATCCATCACTTAGTACCTGTCAGATGGAGTCCATTATTCCAAACATCACGGATCAAAGAAATAAATTGAGATTAATTTGCGCACCCCGAAAACAATGCGCCACCGTACGTTAATAGAAAGGGTTGACAAAGGCTAACAGAATTAAGTCTATACCTCTGCATGTGACTGAAATCCATTGTTTTACCGGCGATTGTGACCAAAAACAATGGCCAAATTAAATTCATTGCATTGCTATTGTTTTTCGAATTTCGAATATAATGTTTTGTTTTCGTAGTCTATGGGCAGTGCATATAGATAATAAAAACAACTCTATAAAATTTTAGTGTGCTTTTATATGGAAATCATTGTTGGAATCATTTCTCAATTTCTGTGAACAAATTTATTTAATTTATATTTTTTTATTTATCTTCTACGAAAAAAAAATATTGTTAACCTAACCTTAACCTCTAGTTGTGTTTATATCTGCATTGCAAGAACAGAATAACGTATTCATTTCGTAATAAAATTAACAAATGTAATTATAACAGTATTGAATGAAATTAAGACGAAATACCATTTTATGAATTAGCGGTCAAAAAAAAAGCAAGCGATTCATATAATGAGGAAACCATAAATAGAAAAGTACAAAATTAGAGACAGTTTCTTCGTATTTCTCTCATCGTATCTGTACACGCGATGGCTTCAAAAAGTCTATCGGAGTGGAATATTCAGTTCGTCAAATGTTAATCAGAGGGCGGCATTATTCATTTTGCTTCAAATATCAAAAGTATTAGATTTTTTTTCTTTATAAATGACAAAATAAAACTGTAAAAAATAAAAATATATTTATAAGAGTACTGTTATAACGAGAAGGTAATGAGAAGCATTATATTGGTGTGATAAAACTTTTTTAATTGTTTTTTTTTATACAATAAGGTGGCAAACTAGCAAGCGGTCATCTATATGAGCGTTACCCGTAGACATCTGCAACAAGGATTTGCTATTTGCAGATACGTTGCCTTTAATAGACAGAGGGGATTGACAGAAAAATGGACATTTTCTACTCCTGTCCATCCCTTTCCCCGTCAAATCCTCTTTCCCTTTCTACCCTTTCCTTATTAGAAAAGGGTGGGAAGGGGAAGAGGACTAAAATTAGGCTTCTAATATAGTGGCGTATGATACAAAGTTCGCAAATCACAATCACTTGTAGACGAACAGAATATACTTCAAAAAGTTTATGGGTCAGGTCATATAGTTTATTACGAGGATACCTAGCAGCAACTTCCAATAGATAGAGCTATTTTAGGTTTAGGGTTTCGAAAGTTTTTAATATTTTGGGTAACAAAACCCAAGGGTTTATTAACATGTTTTACTATTGCATCTATATAAGTAATAAAGCTAAGTTGATTAAAAACTGGGGGTTAAACTATAAGAACCCCCAAGTTTTTAATTACTTGAAGTTTTTGAACACATATCCCATTTATTTTGTGTGGAATATGAATCTTATTTTTTAAGAGTAAATTTTATATGAAAACATTTTTATGGTTCACGGTCATTCCATTCATTTCGCACCAGAGATCTAATCTGTTTAAATAAGACAGATGAAGGTCATGATCATCTTTTTTTATTCGATGATGATTAGAGGTTTTTTAAAACATAGGCTTATAAATAAGGTGTTTTCAGGCACAAAGTGTTGAGTATTGAATGTGAGGTGTTGAGTGTTTCAGACGCAAATGTTATTTATAAAAATATTAAACAGCAGAATATAGAAGCCTTTGGCATACCTGAACATATTTTTCTCGTATAAAGCATAGATTTGAAACTGCTGCGAATAACATTAAAATTTCTATTTTAAGATACGAGTTGAGCCAGTTAGAGCTCTATACTTGAGAAATGATTTTAGTATTTATTTTCAAATTAATATATTAAAATTAAAAAAATAATACACCATTTCTGAAAATGCGTCAATTCATCAAAAACGAGCTTTTAAAAAAGCATTAAAAATTCGTCCATAACCGAAACGAATTACGTTACCGATTAACACAGACCGAACTAACTTCTCTGTTCAAAAACTGTTGAGAGTTTTATGAGCGTAAATTTCAGAACGTATTTCCCAACAGAGATGAAAAAAAAATCCGTAGGGCATAACCGCTAAAACCACATTTCACTTTTTGTTCAAAGAGAAAACACTTACAAAATCCCAAGCACGCGAGCCTACTTGAAATTATTTTATTCTATTACCCGATATTTTAAAAAAAGAACTTTATGTAATTAAAATACAGTCTATAATCGATTGGAGTGTAGCAACAAAGAGTTAAAGATTTAATACACGTGTAGTATGCTAGTTGTAAGCCGGCTGTAACAAGGAGAGGCATCAAAGGAGGTTTTTTCAAAGCAAACGTGATTCTCGACCGATGCTTCTAACAAGCCCTACGGGCACAGGGGAGGCGCGCTGATATCTTATCTGGAAAATATTTTCAATAGATTGTTTTTTGTAGAAGAAATATTTTGGACCCATTAACAGTATAAAAAAATACATTAAATAACATTTTATTTTATACTGCCCCGGTTTTCATTATCATCGGTCGATCGGTTTGAACCACGTTTAAGGGTTGCCACAAAGTAATGTGGTTAGCTTACCATAACACTTTGTTCTAATCATACGCCTGTTCTACGCAAATTCACGCAGAAAAGTGGTAATAACTTCTAGCTATAAAACTAGCGATTGAATATTACCGTTTCGTCTTTGATATATAGCGTTTTATTGTTATTTTAACTCTACCCCGAATGGGTAAGAAATAAGTGAAAGTGTAGAAGCTAAGCAATAGAAAAAGGAGCGTTCAAGTTTTTGAGTTATAGAACAGATAGCAGAATCTCAGTAATATCGATTCAAGTTTGCTGGATTAAAACCAGGGACAGATAGCGGTCCATATGTGTGTCACCTTGAGCAATAGTTCCGCCGTACAAAAGCTGACGCTTGATTGAAAACGGGGGGAAGGTGGGGATTTCTGCCTCGCTAAAGAAGCGTTCTTCGTTTATCGTACTACCAAAGCTAAAATGCATGGAGACCTATATTTTGAAATAAAACATTATTAAGGACCAGTGAAAATATATTTTTTATCAATTTACCTCTATTTTCTAATCTGCGTATGAATTAAATATATAGGATTAAAAGAAAACATAGTAAATTTGTATGTTTTAGTATAGTTTTGTGTTGTTTTATTGTGTTTTTTATTATAGAAATAATTGTTCAAAATATATTATGCAAAGCGTAATATAAACATATAAGCATATAAACGCATGGGTTATGTTGCGAATGTTATAGTAATATTAGTTTTTTGTTTAGTGTGCTACCTCTTTTAGTATTCTAGTTACAAACAACATTTAACACTTATAATAGTTTAATTATATAGAAATATTTTTATTCTACGAATTTAACGTCAATGGTCATGCTGATATACAAAAAAAGGATTCCTCATCAAATTAGGCTGCTTAATGTTTCAAAGCGAGATCGTTATAAAGTAAAATGAAAAACTAGTAGGCTTAAAAAAAAACACGCGCACGCCAAAATTGAAACACGTACTTGTAATATTTCACTACGAGGGACCTAATTTAGTTACTTTGAAGTGTACACCGTGTGTCATATACCGGGTGCGTGTTAACATGTATGTACTCCTAGTATATGTGCAGACATGTCGGCCCGGGGCCCGTCAAACGCTGTCAGAGTCACGTATGGCTGGTAGCCGCGCAATGTTATTATCCGACACTTACGCACGAGCTCCACGCATATACACCTATATACAACATAGTATACGTGTTAGCGTAGGCAGTGAGCCCGGGCATCGAGGCTCACACGACCCCGACCGAAGGGACAAAGCGAAACGGGTTTGTCCCAAGGGAAATTCAATATTCGGGACTAAACCTTAACTCCCCTTAAGACACCCCGTCTACCTCCCCCGGAATGCTTATATGGCCACGACGTGTATCGATTTTCTTGCCAAATGGAAGATTGGTGTCGAAACGTTCTCGGCGGACGAATGAATGATGTATTGAAGTGGCGAGTGATTTTACTCGCGCTTTCGTTTGTGTGCGTGCACCTTGGGGCTTTGTGTTTAGTCACCGTATCGGTTTAGATGGAAACCTCCTTTGAAAATCGAGGTGAATTTTTTATTTCGATAATGCGTTGCGGCGCTGGGGTGTTGGGTAAGGCGTGTTTTGCTCAATGTCAATTATCTTTGATATGCTCTTTGAGGTGACTGATTGGATCTTCATTCCAAAAATGTCTCGTTAGCTGTTTATTTACGTAGGCTGATACGCTATTATAAATATTAAAGATAAGTAAAATATAGTTAAATAAAACAGTTGAAAGTTAGAATTTTGAAATAATAATTTCATTACTCTAACAATTTATGTGCTAGTATTATTTTCCATTTCAGAATTTAGCGATCTTGTTTATAGACGCACTACTTCTGGACTTTTTTTTAAGCCCAAAATATAATTAAGATTCAGACGCACACTTAATTACTAGAGTGAATGGTGAATGGTCAGGCATATCAATTGCTATATAATTTATAAGCTCTAAATTAAAGTGGAAGATTTAATAGTATTCTTAAGGTAAGATAGGGTAGGATATATTGTAGTATCAAGTGATATATTTGTTATTAAAATGAAAAGTAATTGCAACAAACTAGTTTGTCACTGAATACTCAGTCGTCACATAAACAGGATCTCTAGTAGATAGGTATGGAAAATACCAGTAATTAGGGATAACAGGTTATTTCCAATTTGCAGAAATCCTTTGTTGTCCTTTGTGTCGTAATACATTTCTATAATTGCTTATTCAATTGAGTATTAGTTTGGATACTTTAGCGACTGTTCCCTTAGAATATAATAAATCAAATATAGCATAAGCAAGTTATATTTTGTTTTGCTATAATGTAACATTAGAACAAGATAAATATTTATAATAATTCTGTTACGACACAGTTTTACGATGCGAGTTTACAGCACGGCTTTATGACATGTTGCCGACATAAAAGTGGAGATTTCCCGTTAAAAGATACTGTCATGAATAACTTACTATACCCAGAACTACGTTATATGTAATACTATGCACAATCACATAAAGGGATTAAATCAACAAATATCGATCGAATCGAATCCTTAAGTATGGTACACATTAGGTTCACACAGACATCTAATTTTCATTATCTTAAAATCACGATTGAAGGAAACAGACGCTTCAAACGTGATTGACCAGCCATAAATATCAAAATTGAAACAAAATTCCGCATGTATTCTAGACTTTAAATCGTTGACCTACTAACATTTCGTAGACTAGCTACGGGATCTAGGACCAAAATGTCATCTAAGATTATCTTAATACAGACCAGTAATTTAAACATATACAAATGGAAATCAAATTGAGGGCAAACAATTTAGGATACAAGCTGTGTGTTACATCTAACACACGCATACATAGAGGGCATTAGTATTAGTAGGTTTCGGCCTTTCAAAGGCCCCTTAGATCGAGGGGGCATGTTTGGGGTAAGATTGAGCGTGGGCGGGATGCGGGGGAGGGGGACGAATTCCAAGATGGCCGCGGACTGTGCCGGCCATAAGGGTAAAATAGGATCCTTTATATACTTATTTGAAATAGGTACTTGTGTTGGTCAAACGATCTCGTATCGATCTCGCGAACTGCTTGTTCGATGGATTTTTTCGAAGCATTGTTTAGGTTCATGATGAACAATTTTGTACGTTGTAAAATGGTTTTTGATGAGAATTTATCTCGATTTTTTAAATTGTCTGTTTTTGGTACTATAAAACTTATGTTAATTGAATTTCTTATTTGTTATTTAAAAACAAAAAAAAAATAGCGTGTACTTTACGATACCTACTTAGTTCGATCAAAAAGTTTGAATGTTTGCAGTTAAGGAGCCCATCAAAAACTTTTACATTTTAATAATACAGAGATAACTGAAATGTAGAAAGTAGATATAATAATTCTAAGAAACTGAAACGTAAAGTTTCATGAATTTTAAAATTGTCCAAGAATTTAAAAATCAAAAACATTTTACGGAGATTTCTTACTCGTATATGTCTCGTATGAATTATTTTAAAAGTTAAAATTGAGACGAAATATTGTAATATTTAAGATTAAATGCAATGATTGTAACGGTTCGCCTTGATTGTAATAGAATTCGAGTTTAAAGTATTTTTTTTGTTTTCAAGGGATAATAAGTAAAAAAATAACGTTAGGTCTCTATAAACGATCATCATCAAATCATAACCTGTAAATGTCGGATTCCACAAAATCTGCATTACGTATATGGTCGACCGACTTTATTCGTAATTAAAATCTCTATGATGAAAATTGTACATAAGTATGATCAATTTACAAATTATCCGGATATTAACGTTAAATACTGTTAGTTTATACTAAGCCGACCTTACAAAAATGTTCAAAATTCCACAGAGCCGAGTCCATCCGGAGAAGGGTTCGAGGTGTCATAAATTACGACCCTGTTTATGGGGGTAGGGGGTGGTTGCCTCCCGCGGTTTAACAGTTTATCGTCCCTCTGTATGAGCCCTCCTTACGAAGGGTAGTGAATTACTCCGCTGTTGTTTAGTAGTACCTACGCGCCCTTAAACTTTTAAACTTCCTTCGCTTGGACACGGGTTAGAAATGCGCCTTTAAATTTATTCCGAGCTAGGTATCGATCGATCTTTTGTTTCCACAAAGTTTTTAAGTTTACCACAATATGGTACATACATTTTATGTATCCTTGTATTGTTCGTAACTTAGTGAGAAGATGTAATTCCAAAATGAATAAAATTGTACGTACTTAGTCTTCGGAAAGTAAGTCACAAGATCTTTATGGGTAGAAAATTTAATTTTATTTATTTCTTTAAGTAAAGCTCAAGTTATGAAATCGAACTTAAGAACTTAATATACTCATCATAATTATTATCCGGTTGGCGTGGTTGCGGTTGGTAAGATATCTTCCACGCCGCAGGTCGTGGGTTCGATTCCCACCCAGGGCAAACATTTGTGTGCTTGAACATGTCTGTTTGTCTTGAGTCTGGATGTAAATACAACCGGAGGACGGGCAGCAGCATCCTTTTCTTAGTACGGCGGAACATACTGCGATCGCCAACCCGCTTGCCAAGCTTTTATGGTTTATGGCACATTTCCCCCCATGATGCGACCAATGGCCTATGTCCAGCAGTGGACGATCATAGGCTGATATGGATGGATGGAATTATTATCAAAGATTCAGTTACAATAAAAAAGGAAATCCATCAATAAGTAAAACGTAAAAATACACAGTTACTGTTTTTTATTGAATCTATTATAAATTTACATGAAAAAAATTGTACACTTCACAACCGTAAACGTCTAAGAGGTGTCAGAGACGAAAATTTTTATAATATATATAAGCCCTATTTACAGGAAAATCAAAATTACTAATATTTTAGTTTTTTTTTTTAAATAAGGAAACAATTTAGCAAAAGAAAAATTGTGTTTCAATATACGCATTGTATAAATAAATTTTTTACAGACATAGAACAATAAAAGGAAAATATGTAAGGTATGTATATATCCTTACGTGAGAGTTTCTTTTAAAAAGTTACGAAAGTATCAAGTTTATTCGGACGAAGTTGCGCTGCGCTTTCCATACGCGCGGTCAAGCGGATTTTTATCACAGACTAAAAATTTTCAGATACTGCCCAAAACAAATTTAAAGTTTAATTTAAAAAAACTTCACTACATTATTTTTAATCTATATGTGCAAGTCGTGCGCTATTGATTAAAAAACTATATTTTTCAACTTTTTAAAGCAATAATTAAATTTAAGTCAATATTCCAATTT
>DWLR01000071.1:0-40834 GCA_018246295.1 Papilio alexanor hazarajatica | reverse complement strand
ATTTCATATGGCTTATAATCCGAGCAAATACGATAATTCTTGACGCATAAGTTTCAGAGTTCAATAATTGCACCGTGTAGTTTGAAAGTTGCCTAAACTCCATTTATACATCAAGATATTTACTATTGTTGACGTAATTTAAATTAATTAGTAATTACAAGTTAACCTCAGCTTTTGGACCATTGCATTAGTTGAAAATAACCAATACGTTTAATATAAAACTTGAAATGTAATATTAATAATTTTAGAAATTATTTCACCCATGGGGAAAAACAGAATAAGACCATTTTGTTCAGATAGTGGAGAAAAAGACGTCAAGACAAGCAATTAAAAAAATGCAGTTCAAATTATTTTGTAAAATTAAAGGTTCTTCTCAAGAAGCTCTCTTGTATTCCTTCCTCGAAGTTCCTGCAGTTCCTCTGCTGTTACGGATGTCAATGGGCATCGCATCACTTAATGTTAAATGACCCGCTGCTCGATTGCCCCCCTTATTCTATAAACAAATAATTCTTTCTCATTTTCTAACTATGGGTAATAAATGTCAAGTAAATAGTAAAACGATATATGTCCTTCCTGTAATTTTCTTTTCGTGGCTTTCACTGTGCATTTTTATTTTTCCCAAAGCTCTACAGAACGCCTCATCCATCATTCGGGATTTTATGGTATTTAAAAAAGGGCTCCTTCATTCATTATGTTTTCATAAACATGTCTGTTTTAAAAATAATAATCATTAGAATTTTTGTTTTATATCTATTATAAACAAAATGTTACATTATTTTTTTTTAAATAAATAAAATATTTCACTATGTTTTTTTAAACATTGTAAAAAATGAACCTTGGGACTCAATGTGTTAAAGAAAGACAGCTAATTACGCATGTTGTTTACGATTATTTGAAAGAAAATTTGTAATTAAGAAAGGGAACTCGCGACAAGATACATCCTGAATCGAGCACATTGTGAATTGACGATTGTGATCAAAAATAACGACACGGTTCACCACAGTACGCGAACAGCGCGATCGCCTTGCGTGGTACTAAAACGGTTTAAAATAATAGAACACAAGGCTTCACTTAAGAAAAATAAATGACTCAATTCTCAACTAGGTGGCGTTGTTGTTATTATTTTCTTAACTCCGTGATCCTATCAGAGTTAGAATAAAGTTATGAAATTATCATATTGTCATGGATCGTTTATATATATTATATATATAAATTTTTAACATGTTTAGCGCCACGTCATCGGTGGCTGACACTAGACTTTTCGTTTAGCCGCGTCAACCACCGCTGGCTGACATGATATAGAACTATAAAATTTACACTGGTTTTCGGAATTATCGAAAATTTAGTTCAAATTTACTTGATTTTGATTATTACAAGATTATTGGATTTCATTAAAACATTTCACTAAACATAAAAACAGTTCTTTACAATTTGGGACAATTGTTGTGACAAAATTTGACATTACAAAATGTAACAACTGGCGTAGTCTTTTTCCTGGTCTTTCCCCAAAGTCTCTCTTCACTTTACCGTTCACTTTATCTCTGTACCAAATTTCACCGAAGTCGATTCAGTAGTTTAAGCGTGAAAGCGTAACAGACAGACAAAGCTACTTTCGCATTAATGATATTAGTAGGGAAGTAGGTTTTACAGTTTTTTATTTGTATTTTAAATTTAATTAATTATAATATTATATTTATAAATTAATTATATTCTAAAGTCCGTAATATGTAATAATCAACTGCAGACCTAATCTTACCTAACGAAATTATAAAGAAGACAATATGTAACTGATATGTTTACAGTTTAATTATCAAGACCTGTTATTACATTGTCGGGCCTAGTGCCGAACACTACTCGAATTTTTGCGTGTTAATTTGTTTGAAACGAGTGTATCCCAATCCCAGTCACACTGAGAAGTTACCACCACTGGCCTTCACGTATAAAAGAAAACAATCTCAAAATAAGAATCCAAACTTAATAAAATAAAATCATATTAAAATTCCTCAATAATTATTCTACAGACTATCATTCGTACCGGCCAGTGCGCAGTTAGCAGTAACTGGCCAAACTCCTTACATCTCGCTAGCAAACAAAACTGCTGACACGCAACTCATTCGCACTTACATAGCCGCTACATTAAAGAAAACAAAAACAATAGAAGAATGGGATTAATTTTTTTACTTTATTTTTAATCCGTAGTATGTAACTATGAAGAAAATAACCAAATTTAAACTATACCTAACAAAATGCATAACAAAAAAGTAGTAATCTTACACTTACAACCGTTTTTACCATCGACTCCTAGCTTTAAGAACCTTTTTTTTTTCTGGAATTTAAGTGCTAGTTTCAGTTTCACCACTGCCAAAATGTTTAAATGCCTAAAATCTTAGTAAGCCCTTAAAAGATGGATTCTATATTTGGCCTTTTAGCGCTAAGTGCGGTTCATATTTATTTATTTAAACTTTAATTTTAAAATTTATTTTATTGTGTTGCATTATTGTACTTGTTCAATGTAAAATAATAATTGTTTATTGTGATATTTTTATAACAGTTGATTGAATAACTAACTAAATTTTATTTAAATCGCCACATACTTTCTATGAGACCGCTTTTTTTACGGAATATGAGATTTATAGAATATCATATATAGTAAACTAAAGTTTCAGCCCAATCAACTTGTCATTTTATAGCTTTTTAAAAAAATGCGCACAAATTCACACACAAACCGACAAACGGACAAAAAATCTAATAATCGTATCTAATAGTTTTTCTAATTTGTTTTCCATTTACAGAGACCGATCAGTTACATTTTTATTATATGTATATATAGATGTTTTTATAGAGGTATAGAACTTTGAAATGGAATAAAACAAATATGATTTTTTTAATTGAAATGAAATTTACTGATAATCTTCTGGCAATATAATTTAAATATGACTTCTGGTATATGACAGCCGCGTCTGGCTCTGACGTAGTCTAATCTGGAGGTCTAATTTTCGATGACTTTTTCCAACATTTGTGGCCGTATATCGGCAATCGAATGATTCGGATCTTCCTCTACGCTACGCTCTACAGCAGCAATGATTCCTTCTGTAGGCACTGTACGACGTCTCTATGGATGCATATTATCATTTAGATTAAACGTCGTGCGAAAACATTCAATAATTAATTGAATTAATTGCTCTGATGGACGATTATGTTGACTTTAAAATGGACGTAGTGCGCGATACGTATTTCGAACAGAACCATGATTTTCAAAATAAATTTGCACAATTTGGAAACGTTGTTGAAGCTTGTCTATTCATGTTGAAATGCCAAACCAAGCTAAACATAAATCATTTAAAAGCTGAAAAAATGGCTGCCAGTTAAAAAAGTGTTGCCAACTTAACTTTCTATACCTCTAAAGAAAACATCCTTTAGTTATAGATTGGCATCTCGCCTATCTGCATGTCAGTAATAGATGTGTTTTACAACCATTTTTATTAGTGTATAGCTAAAAGACTTTATTTATCAAAAAGATGTAGGCGTAGGACTGCTTGGGGTACGAGGTCTGAATGGTAGATTTAACATTGCTTGTAAAACCCACTGATTGGTAAATTAAATATTATTTGTAAAATCTACTGATTGGTAAATTAAATATTATTTGTAAACAATTTTCCACTACAAGTTTTCCTTACGTGTATTTCTTTACTAACATGATTATGGTAAACACGAAAACTAATCGGATAACTATTTCGGATTTCATCAGTCAATATGGTCAGTGTTGTTCGATGTACAATTTAACTGAACAAGTAGTGTTGCTTTCAGACACTGAGAACATCCGGTTCGTGTTCGCCGCTGTCAAGGACACCATCCTGCAGTCCAACCTGAAGGAGTACAATCTGGTGTAGGCGCCGCAGCTGCCGACACTCATCTGTGATTGTGTATAACACATAATTTAAACATCATCACTTCACAACAAAGTGTAAATTCACGAACTGAGATCGAATGGACAAACCAATACATCTTTAAATGATTTATGAGAAAAGTAAGGTTAGATTGTAAGTCATTTAACCCAAAACTAGCACGAGTCGGAAATCATTCGTTCTCGATCCGAATGGGTCGCTTCACGACGCGTCAAGTTTTTTGACATGTTTTTTTTATGATGGAGTTATTCACGACTTATGTATGTGTCTGTATCGGTGAATTATTAAATTGTGCATTTTTAAAGGTCGCGGCGTGCCCCGGGGCCGTCGCGGCACCTGCTTTATAGTCATTGTTTTAGGATTTTTGTAAAGTTTGTTGCCATAATATCTTTCTACATTTAGCATACATTTATGTCCAGACGGATGGATTTGAACAAACTAGTCGTATGAACTTACGCGTGTTTCACGTCATCCTCGTGGGTCGAGACGGGACTTTCAGCTTTATCTATCGGGATGCTTCCGTGTTACTATAACGTATTTATTTAAATTATGATGATGTTTGGCGGCGGTTGCTACATCGCCCTCGGTGTGAGGGGCGCTCTGAAAGACGGCCGAGGCATATCACGGGTACGAAGCTTCTGTTTGGGGCCAATATTTCTCTATGGATATGTGCAGAAACGTTATCTCAGTCACCCCGAGGTATGTTGTAGATTTCCATGTTCCACAGAGTGACATACTTGGCTGGCTTCATTTACCTCAAGACATCTACATAAGTTCATCGGTTACGAGGAAGGATTATATGATAAGATGGCCCTTTCGGAAACCACTAAATTGAATGTAGTACGTTTTCAATTTTCTTCGCCTCTTTTAGTCTCTTACTCTCATGGCGTAGTTTTCTTTTAATATTTATAATAACGTTCCATTGACTGTGACATTTAATTTTTATGAGTTGTTAACATTGCCGTTAGAATAATTGTACAATTTGAAGCATGCAAACATATTAAAATCACATTATTACAATTACAACACTCTTCCCAACCTCGGCCGTCTCTCAGTTGCTCGAATTCAGTACTACTGTATGTTCTGTTTGCTTGGAAGATTATATTCTATTAATGATGATGCGTTTATTTTGTACATTGGAATTTTGTTAATTGATATATGTTATATGTTATTATTTAAGCTGTTTATATTTAACAATGGTGTATTCTACACGAATTGACTTCAAGCAAAACGTTTTTACGTTCGACCGTAGGCTTTGTGTACGCAGTTGTATGGTGTATTCGGTTTCTTCCTAATGTTATCTGTAACGAAAAAAAAAGAAAAACAAATAGCATTATATCAGTATAGAAGATTACTATGTTAGTTGTGTAAGGACATTTTTGATGCATTTGATATAAACTTTTTTTACTAGAAATCCAATAAAGCGAAATGTGAATTGTGTAAACCGTAACTGGAGTTTTTTGCACGAAAGCTTTTAACACACGAATGTAACATACTATACATTTGGGTGTAAATGTGCAGAGTGCAGCGAGCAGACAGCTCAGTGCCGAGTTTTGCTATTGGCAACCCGCAGCAGCGACCGATGCGCACGCCCACGCTCGTACACACTCGTACACACTCGTACACACACGTACGCACACTCTCACACAACTCCTCTACATGTTTTAGACGATTTTATTATGCTATGCTTAATTTAGTGTGTTGCTTCGTGTTATTGTTTAATTATTTTATGTATAGTGAGAAACAAAGTTTCTATTTTTTTAAAGGAGTAACTTATTGTATTAACTTATTTGTTGTTGTGACTTGATTTTCTATTTACCGTTTAAGAATTTCCAATTTATTTTGGAGAAGGAAAAAACAGTTTTATATACCAGCCGACCACCGACACTGTCAATAGCAAAACTATTTGCTTTTGGTTATAAGATACAGCTGTCTGAGATGCTCAAGATATTGTGAATTTGAAACTTAGCGCACAATATTGGAATATTTCTAGTGATGTTACCCATTGTTGTGCAATCTCTGTGTGTACATAGAACTATGTTTGGTTTGTGCAACTGTGCAGCAAGACGTCGATCGGTTAGGAGTCCGGTGTCCGGCGTACGCGGCCCGCTCGGTCCGGCGCGGCGGACGCTCACCGCTCACCGCACACTGCTCGGGGAGACAGCACCATCGATAATCTCTCTTATTTGCCAAAGGGAATATGTTTTAATGCCTTTATAAATAATAATGTACAGACTGATCTTATAGTTTTCTTTTTCAATACTTTAAAGTATATGAGTGTGGGTGATCAATTCATAGCTGTGTACAGTGCAGTGAGCGTCAGATGTGAGTTTCCGTAATTATTAAATTTCATGTACGCAGAATAAGAAAATTGTGAGACTTCAACATGGTCAATCTTTTTCTATTGGGCCGTGAACTCGATGACATGTGTTTTTGATTAAGAACGCATTGTCGGGTTCCTTGATAGATATCGAAACAATTCTTTTCGAAATTCGATAATATATAAATAATGAAAAATAAAGCTGCATTGTCTGGTTCTGGTTGTAGGTATATACTGCTACATTTTAATTGATGTATACACGATAGCGAAGTTGACCAAACCCAACAATGCTGGGTATGTATCTGGGGCATTTTGGCCATACGTATAATAAGAAGATAATGGTTTACGTGTCATTAAAAGCTCTTTTCAGACAAATATCTACCTATGTTGCCCTTAATCTATGAAAAAATATGTTATAAATAACCAAATGAATTAGTCTAATTATTTTCGAACTCCAGCCTTATGGCCTCTTGGATACTATACACAGTTTTCTTATTTTGTCTTCGTACACATAATTTAATTTGTCAATATCGTAACAAAGTAGTTCAGCTCGCACGTGTCTGACGCGGACGGCACGACTCGGCTCGTCCGCCGCGCTCTCCGCAGCGGATAACTTCCGTACGAATGGACTGAATTTTCGTGAACTGGCGTGATTTATTACTTTTTTTTTACAGTGGACATTCAAAATAATGCTAAAAACTATATTATAGTCTAACGTTGCTTTACCTTTTGCGTGAGATTGTGAGAATTTTAGCTTAAGTTTCGACTGAAGATGGATGCCTGTATGTAATATTGTAAATTATAATTTCTCATAAAATATAATTTTTTTCAGCTAAGCGAGTAGTTTCTTTTCAACCTTGTAATCATGATAAATACAATCCCTATAAGTTGGTAATTTTGGGTAAACACAAGTGGGCTTGGATTACAAAGATGTTATGCGTATATAGCATTTGCAACATATGGCAAATATACTGGATTTTACAGTGTTACGGTGCACGAATTTTTAGTTATCATCTATTAGAATTCTCGCAACAGAAGGTATTTTGATATATTTCTTAAAAATAGTGCTTAGTTTATTGATATTTATTGTATCAAAAGAAGTTACATGAAATTTTGCAGTATGTAATATATAAAATATATTACATCAATAATAACCGTGTGTGGTACGAGAAAAATTTGGGATGGCGTTAAACAAATTTTACAACGTGTGCAAAATTTCCCGTCGCACACGAATGTCGCGTGTGCCCTTGTTTGTAGTGATAGTGATATAAATAATGTTCATTAGTTTTGTACAAAAAAGTACACACTGTATTCGTAAGTGCCATAAGTTTACCATTCCTTGTCACATTAAGAGAAAAAACTGAATGGCAAATAACTATCTCGTTTCTATTTGGGTTAAAAGAAGTGAATACATCATTATTTTATTTCGATTCGGTTGTTCGATTTTTTTTTTCGCCGTTTCGTATGAGGCGTTGCCTTTCGTGACGGATTTTTTCCAATGAGGTTTTTCATTATTTTATGAGGCAATTATGATTCATTGTGTTATCCATTTGCACCATTACGTTTGATTTTAACCCGAGATTACGTCGCCTCCGCAGCGCTGTCACGGACTACATTATATTCAATCGCGTATACTAAAGCGGCCGACATGTTGCTTAATGAAAGTATACATTATAAATTATTAATGCCTTCCAATATTTCGGCTTTTGAGAATTTAGCAAAAAGCGCTGCAGTAATAGCGCTTAACAATTTTGAATGGAGATTCACAACTTTTGTCTTTTACAACATGAGTACTTTATACGGTATCGACTTCTTTGTGAAGAAATATAGAAAAACCTTAATCCTTGGCTATGATCATTTTTATCCACGATTTGCGGAAAACATTCATCAGTTTATACTCTTCGGTACGAATCTATCGAACATAGCGCAAATGTTGGAATGGATGAATAAAAATCAATTCGACAATACCGGCAAATATATCATTATATGCTTAAAGAATCAAGACTGCGATGAAACTGAAGCTGTCCAAATGTTGTGGAATTACAAAATAATAAATGTTGTATTACTTAAAACAGGACAATCTTCGAATGAAACAGACGCATATAGCTATTTTAACAAAAGCTATGACTGCGAGAAAATTCAATCAATAAAATTAGAAAATTGGCATTCTTGTATATTCGTCGACGATAAGAAATGTATAAAATTGTTCCCTTTAAAGTTAAGAAATTTACAATCATGCCCAATAACTGTGTCAACATTTAATCAGAATCCTTTTATGGAAATAACGAACGGCATTCCCTCTGGTGCTGATGGTGATTTACTTCTACTCATTGCAGAAAAATTAAATGCCAGCCTCTTATTAATGACTCCACATCGTGGCTTAGGATGGGGTAAGTTGGAAGAAGACGGGACTTGGACGGGATCTCTCGCCGACCTTTATTATAATTTGGCAAACTTCTCTATGACTTCTGCTAGCATCACGCTCAGCCGATTCTCGCAGTTCCAAATGTCCATGGAGTATAATACGGTGAGTGTCGTGTGGGTCACTCATCCTTCAGACTTGGAGTCTCCATCCTTGAAACTAATGCGTCCTTTTAATTTCGAAGCACGTATTGCTTTAGCGTTGTCGTTTTTAGTCATTGTCGTACTGGCTTTGTTTATAAAGACCAGGTGTAGCGAATCTGTATTTCGAGCAACTAAGACCATGCGACCTCGTCGCAGTCTCGTGTTCTATTCATGGGAATTGTGCATGGGTTTGCCGTCAACTAGGCTACCTAGAAAATCAGCATATTTGTATGTCGTTCTCTTATGGATTTGGTACTGCTTCTTAGTAAGAACTATTTACACTGCTTTCCTTATAAAAGCTTTAAAAACTAACAAATACCGTTCAGACCTGCAGACAATAGAAGACGCTGTTGCAGCTAACTATGAAATCGGCGGGGGAGCAGCGCTTAAAGACTACTACATCGATGAACCTACAATTTACAACCGCTGGATTCATTTGGAAAGCAATGAAATCTTTCCTATGATGATTAACATTTCTAATGGTCAGAAATTTGTCGTAGGGGTAAACTTCGAGACATTCAAATTATTTCAAAGAAACCTGAACATCGACTTGCATATGCTACCGCAAAAGGTAATCACTAGCCCTACTGTGATATTTTTTAATAAATTTTCTCCGTTGACATCTCCGATCAATACCATTTTAACGCAGTTAATAGAAGCCGGGTTTACCTCTAAACTGTACAAAAACTATACGAAGTCGAGATATGCAAGCAAGTCAAGAGGAAAGAAAAAGGCAATCAATATAGTGCATTATACAGGTTGTTACGCTATTCTCGTTGGCGGCTGGATTATTTCACTTGTATTTTTTATATTAGAACTGTTTGCTGGAAGGTCGAGGTCATCTTCGTAAATGTTATTAATCCATAGAAAAAATTGTTAAAATAAGTTTGCTGCAAATAAAGAATTTTATTTTTCGATTTAGAAACAAGTTTTCACATATATTTTTTAACCCTACAAAGAAATTACCCGACTGTACCCAATGACACTCCAGGGAAGAATACGAATTGAAACACCTCACTCTTCAAAATCACTCCAACTGTTTAGGATACAAGGATAGTAGGAGGATACAAGGGTCACAATGAAACGACACCGTGCATACAGACGAAAACATTGCCTAGTTTGTTAGTCGGGCAAAAATAGATTAACAAAATGCATTGCCTACCTTTAATAGACAGAAAAAATTAGATAACATTGTCCTATTCATCCCCTTCCCCGTCAAATCATCTTTCCCTTCCTCTACCCTTTCCTAATTAGAAAAGGGTGGGAAAGGGAAGAGGACTAAAATGAAATGAGGGCACCGCACTCATCTGTCTTCTGTGAGGTCGTATTTTATCTGTAGAGCGGGCCATTCGTACTACAGATTTTGTTGTTATGGACTCTACCACTGTTAAAATAATATATATTGCATGATAGATCGCTTGCACTTTCCTTCTAGACTATTAGGCAAAATGATCTCATTGGGAAATTACGGATCTAACAAGTTTGGTAAAATTAAATAAATCTTATTTTTAATCATTTTTCAGGTGTGCATAAAGACGGGGACAGAGAATTTTATTAATTTAAGCGAGTAAAAAAGTATGTAATTGTATTTATTTTGGTATTTTATATACTATGCACACTTATGTATCTTATGTAATAACGTAATGTACCACGATAAAGCAATTCGACTTCAAAGTGATTGGTTGCATTAATAATTTATACAGCAGAATCAAAATTGAAAAAGTATTGGCACGACAACTGCTAATTTACACAAAAATGTTTTATTTTATTGGTATATGCGGAAGGTGAACATGTCTACTAATATATGTACAAATTCTGCGCAGTTTATAAGGGATGATGGTCCGCCTGTTATCTCAAAACTTGGTGAAATAGCAGCAGAAATTGGCTACTACAACTTCGAATGGCGATTCGTAACACTTGTTATGTTCAATATACAGACGTTATTTGTAGTCGATGTGTTTCTGAGCAAGTACAATCAGTCAGTTATTTTGAAGCGCGGGAAATATTTACCGTATCGACGGACGCATATATCTCAATTCGTTCTGTTTGGCACACAGTCTTCTGAAATATCTGATATGTTAATATGGCTCAGAGAATCCATGTATGATACATCTGGAAAATTTATTATTATCTGTGCTACAACGGATTATGAACAATGTGAAGAAAAAGAGATTTTCCAAACATTATCCAATCAGAACATTCCCAATGTTGTTCTATTAAAACCTGATAACGAAGATAGTCCACGGATCTATTCTTATCGATTTATAGAACCCGAAAAATGCCAGAACGATGATCCATTTGAGATTAAATTCAACAATTGCAAAAACGGAATGTGCTGGAAATCGATGTTTCAAGAGCAACGTACAAACTTCCACCGGTGTCCATTAATTGTATCGACATTTGAGCAACCGCCTTTTATGATTTTAAGCAATTACACTGCAAATCCGAGCGGAATCGATGGCGATGTATTGACTCTTTTAACAGATATATTAAATGCTACGTTAGTAATAAAATTACCAACTGGTGGTGAAATTTGGGGTGCTTATGAAGATAACAACTGGACCGGTTCACTGGGAGACATATACAATGCCCGAGCCCACGCTTCGATGTGTTCTATTCCACTGACTACAGATATATATGGAAATTTTCAGATTTCTTTTACGTACAATACAATGGATATTGCATGGACCGCTAAATTACCCTTATTAAAGCCGGCCTGGGAAAAACTTTTACATCCCCTCAAATTTTATCCGAGACTTCTATTAATACTGATGTTTTTAATTATTATTTTATTTAACACATTTACCAAAACCCAATTCTGGAAGAATTTTAGTGAAGGCATTAACGTTGCACCGTCTAATGTTAATTTACTTTTTTATTCATGGATAATATTTTTAGGGTTGCCAATTTTGAGAATGCCATCTAAAAGAAATTTTGTTGTTATTGTATACATATGGATTTGGTTTAGTTTCATTATTAGATCCTGCTACCAAGCTGCTCTCAAGGATTCATTGAAACATCAATTGTATGAGAAGAAATTTACAAGCATTCAGGAAGTTTTGCGTGACAAATATCCATTCGGTGGACTTGAATCTTTAAGAGAATATTATTCAGGAGATGATGACATATTCAGCAAATGGATTCCTTTGAACTTCTCGAACACTTACGATGTTTTAGATGAACTATCAACTGGAACCTCAAACTTTGTATTGGCGTTCAACAAGGAGGTTATTATGGAATATTTGAAACAATTTAATGGGTCACGGCAATTGCAAATAATTCCGGAGAAGATTGTCAACAGTCCTTCTGTAATTTATTTTACTAAGTACTCTGCTTTAACTGGGCCAGTTAATCGGATATTAAGTATACTTGTGGAGTGTGGCTTTATACAACGAGTGTATACACAAAGCACAGGATACTTACAAAGTAAATTATACGACCAGACAAAGCATCAGTATGAGCCGATGAACGTAAAATATTTCGCTGGTACTATAGGATTGTTAGTTTTAGGTTGGATATTAGCAATTATCTTCTTTTTCGTCGAAGCTTACTGTGGAAAGCTTAATGGGAAATGAAAATCGTTATTATATTTGTCCTGGAATTGTTTTTAAATTAATATAAACATAATAAAGGAAATCAACTAATACATGTTTTAATACGTGATAGTGTTAAAGTATATTTAAAAAGGTAGTGTTAAATATATTTATAACACATTTTTTTGTGTCAAAATTGGTATAGTATTGTTAACTCTTAAACCTTTTATTTAAAAAAATAATTGATCATTTACTTTAGTAGGTCTTTTTCAAATAAAATAAAATGAATAGGGTTTTGGTGGTCAATGACAAAATAACAGATTATGCGAACGAGCGACATAGCTACGTTGTTTTAAAAGTAAATACCAATAAATATCATATCTGATATCAAAATATCAACATCATTATTAAAGTATAATGAGAATAACAAAAAGGGTAAAGATTCAAAAACAAATAGACATTAAATATAACTATGGGCGGGGGATAGCTGGTCTACCCACTGGTTTTAATTATATAGTATATATTAAAATTTTCGTATAAAATATACTATATTTATTTTATTTACTTTTCTTATTTATATTTTACGTTATAAAACGCATAATCAATAATTTTACACAAACACCAATTAGAAATTTAAAATAGATATATCCTATTGATGGTTTTTTAAATCTAAACTAGTACTTTAAAGCTAGCTTTAGGCAGAAGTGGCAGAGTTTACAGAGTTTAATCTTAACCAACTTGTTTTACTCCAATGGTATATATACGAACTGGTACCGCCAGAGACATATCCCGAACTATTGAATTTTTCTAGAGAATATTTTGATACAGCTTCCAGATAATCCAATATTTGATTCTCAGTTGATTTATCAACGTATTATATAAAGATAACCCAACAGTAATGTTTTATACATATAACCTCGTGATCTCAGTAATCAAATTTATATAACCTTCCCAATGACAAGCCCTGGAACAACACCTCTTAAAAATATACGTTTTACTTTCACGGGGACCGCGGTAGTTCTAAACTCGGACCTCCAAATATTGTTAAATATATATAGTAATTTAAATAATACTAGGTGTTGCCCGTGGCTTCGCACGCGTTTATTACTTATTTTCGTCTCTTATTTACATTTGTAAGAGATGATTTTTTTTACCCTCCGTAAAAAATATTATTTGTAATAAAAGTTATCCTATATCCTTCCCAATACCTTAGAGAAAATGTGTACCAAATTTAATGATTATGAATTAAGTAGTTTTTACGTGAACTCCAACCACTCGGCGGCGATGTCTACAGGGACAAGACACGCTACAGCGATGACGGTATATTACATTATGTATTTTAGAATTACTTGTTAATAAAATCGACAAGAACCAGTTGAACAACCGAAATAAATACGTAGTTTTTAGTTAAACATATGTTACAACGTCTTAGTTAAATTGGGAAAACATGAAAAATTTACATTTGCTTTAAGAACCAGCTGAACTGAACGACCTGACCTGACCTATTAATATTACGCTGATTCAGTTGCATTTTATACAAAGGTTATAATTTTACACACAATTATCGCGCGGACCTACAAACTTCTCCAAGGCAAAAATCAGACTGGTTATAAGACCTATACTGACCAGACCTGATCCAGATTTTCTTTATCAGATTAGACTAGACTAGAATCGGATTAAATCGTTAATTTGGGGATTATTTTCGTTTTTACCACTAAAAATAATTTTAAAGTCAGTAGACGTAAATGTCGGCCCGCTACTTAAATTTGTCTAAAAATGCCTCAAAACGTTTTTTACTATACATAGTAAATACCAATGTAAATCTTACAGATTAATTTATCGTTCCTGGTACGATTACCAACCGGTCAGTCGATACTGACCGGTTGGTGCAGTGGCAAGACGCTTTTCTTTCGCGCCGCAGGTCGTGGGTTCGATTCCCACCCAAAACAAACATTTGTGTGCAAGAACATGTTTGTCTTGTGTCTGGATGTAATGACCACCGGAGAACAGTGCGTGCTTTTCTTAATACGGTGGGACATACTGCGATCGCCAACCAGCCTGCCACGCATGGCGATTATTCACACATTTCCCAATGATATGATCAATGGGGGAGGCCTATGTCCAGCAGTGAACGATCATAGGCTGAGGTGGGAATCGAACTTATTTTTAACAAGTCAAAATACCATTTGTTTACAATACTAATGTACTGAAAAAAATGTGCATAAAATTATATGGATTAATTGAAAAATAACATAAGTAAGTAAGAAGTGACTACTGAGATGATGGTTGATACAAAGGCGTAGAAGAAGAGTAAAACGTGTTATATCGATTTCAAATTACGAACAGGGCAAAAGTTATAAAAATGTATTGACACTCAATTAAGACAAGAAGACTTCATCGTCGTCGTCCACTGCTGAACGTAGGCCTCTCCCATTGATCGCCACAATCCATTCACCGCATCTTGTGGGAGGCCTACCTACGCAGCGACGACCTGTACATGGCCGCCATTCAAGGATTTATCGGCCATCCATTCTGCGAGCAATGTTTCCGGCCCATTGCCATTTAAAGTTCGCAATTCTTCGGGCAATTTCGGTTCTATTGTAGATCCGAACATTGCCCTCTCCATTGCCCTTTGAGTTATTTTAACCCGTCTAATGTTGCTCGCAGTTTGGGGGCCACGTCTCTGTTCCATAGGCAACACACTCTGGTTAAAGACTTTCGTCTTGAGACACTGCGGAAGATGTTGGGGCGAGAGGATATCGCGCAACATTGCGAACGATGCCAATCCGAAATTAGGAATACTTAAAATATTAAAAATAATTACACTTAATATATTTTGTAAATATGGTAGGAGATGACTATCACTTTATCTGATTCAGATACAATTCTTTCAGTATGTTGCATTTATTATTTTTTTTTAAATATGTAAAACATTTTCTTACTCCGAATGAGCTCGAATTTAGGACGTATGTAGCTGGACATACTAAACTTTAGTCTAAGGGTTCGAAAGAAATTATAATTTTAAAAATACCAAGAACATTTAAAAATAAAAAAAAAACGATGAGAATACCATTTCCAACTCGTGAACGAATTCGTGATACTGTCAATAAAACCCTGCAGCGTTGTGAAATGCTTTACGAATTGTCAAAGTTGAAACCGAGTGAGTTTCAGACTTTTTCTTGTGTTTATATATTAATTTACCCATGTCTTTGTTCAGGGATTTATAAATAAAACCTACTATCAATTAACATCGACGATATTCTTCATTTGTCTTTCCTTTGTCATATCTATCCATAATAAAAAAAATCCTAATACTGAAATTGTGATAAATGACTACAAACAAAAAAAATGTAGAAAATGAAAGACTACATTAGTTCACACAGAAACTTACCGATAAGAATAATATTCGATTCAAATATAAAGAGGCGAGTATTTGGTAAATACTGTACATTTTATTTTACTTAATTAAGCTTTATACACCATCGCAAAGTAAGAAGCGTGGGTCGTATTTGTTCGTCTACCACTTTCAAAATGTCTTAAACGAATTTGCTTGGCGAAGCCTCAATAAACTGTGGTTAAATATTAAATTTAACTTCCGTGTCATTAGCGTACACGTCAGACTGATCGTTGTTGTTCCACAAAATTTACGAGGAGGTTGTTTTATTTCCGAGAAGGTTAATCTGAACGCAACATATTCTAGGTCTTTCTTCTAATTTCCAGACTCCATTTCTATTCAAAAAGATGATTAGTTAGATGAAAAACAAAAAGTCGTATAACTGTTTTTAGGAAAGGATAAAAAATAGGCGTTTCCTTCTTTACCTTTGTAATTGTAATACTATTATAATAATACTATCCTGTACAATTAAATAAGGTATAAGTAGTGTGGGACAAGAGCGAATATAGTTATTATTTAAGCAAATTATATATTAGGTAATTATATATACATTTAATTGTATATATAATTATATTAACTTATATCAATGTTTGCTAAATATTGCTATAAGTTATGTACGCATTAAAATTTGCTTGACAACAAAATGTGCCCACTCAAAATATTCAACGCAAAAAGGAAAATTTAATACACTCCTTCCCTTTACAATATATTTAAATTTTTCGATTCATCAGATCACATATTTAACCACGTAAATACTGGACGGATTTTACTGTAACTTTGCCAGTTAAATAAGTTATTACGTTACTTTCAGGAAACACCAGATTCCTATAGAATCTTTGTCACGGAAGCATGAGGTAGATTTTTAGTTGTATGTATTGTTCACTGATACTATTGAATAGAAAGTATCACATTTGGCTAAATCCCACGGGCGTGGCGTCGTTTCAATAGAATATGTCGGGATTTTCTCGCAAGAGTTTTGCGTCGTCGGGACAGTACATAATTATGTTGCCAACTGTACACGCGCGTTCGCAACATTCGCTCGCCACTTGTCTCCGCACGCGTCTCCAATGCTCTTCGGTCAGTAAGCGTTGCTTGTACATGCCCTTTTGAAGATCTTTAGGCGCCATTTTCTCTGGAAATGAAAAGACGATAATATTATGTATAAAAATAAAATCAAATCAATATCTGGTGGCACCAGATCATATTTCGAACCACACTTGTTGGTAAATTCGTTGTCAAACAAAGGATTTGTAATATTATATGAATCCTAAATCATTGTCTGCCGCTATTGGGACAAAAACTAGCCTAACTTGTGTTATATGTTCTAAATAAAGAATACATTCGTACCATTTTTCCTTATAATACCGTTTTCTTATAAGTTTGCAAAAATTCCTTCTGCGGTTTCTCTTAACATATACATATTTCAGTGTTAGTTATTCCATCTGTATGACAAATAAACGTGAGCACGTGCTAATGATATTAAAGCGTAGTCTCGGTCATCCGCTCGTAAAGAATACGCCGCGTGCACACTCTGTATTATTTACAAGCGTGTGACGCGGGCATTCACTTCAAACGGGACGCAGCCAATCCAGAAACACTGTAAATGGTTTTGTATCGGCACTACTGATTGCAGTATCGATGCGAAGGAATCAATACTAATGTCGATTTAAATGGATAGATACTAATTACTAACGACTTAAATTCGGTTCTTATCGATGCTAAAGACGCGCGATAGTCGCCCAGGTTTTTTTTTTTTTTTTTGATATTTCTCACAAGGATGTATCGGAAAAATTGTAAAAATTACAGACACTATGAATTAAAGTTGTTGTACAACAACAATCAATGATATACGCCATAGGAATTGGCTCTTAAACTCATTATTTCGGGGTTATTCGCCTACGAGTATGTACAGAAGTGACGTGTTTGTACTTACCAATCATAAGCGATGTATCCCTTTTAACAATTTTATACACATTATTGCAAATGTTGTCTATTAGTGAAGATAACCAGTTACTGCAGCTGAACACTCTGTCAGTTATTTTGAACGTGTCGCTGATCTCCGATCCGTACGCCGTGTTGTTGTTTCTATTTAACAAAAGTACAACGTACAGCTAAAAAGAAAACACCACATTCACAATATCTCTTTAACGCAATAAAACATTAAAGGTCCTTGTGTTCAACGAACCTCAATTGCAAAGTGCTATTACAATTCCCTTATCTGTCAATAACATGTTAGAAGTAACTTTTATAAATAACTCATAACTTCGAATTCATGAAAGTAGAGGCGCCTAAACAAATCGAGCCCTTAGTAGCCACGAAACAATTATTTGACGCATGTATATTAATTAGTAAATTTTGTACGCTCTAAATGTAAAAGAAACAAGTTGTTGTTATTACTCTAATCTTTTTGCGAAACTATTGCAGTAAACATAAAGGCAAACGGATTCAGTTTTGCCTGTAAGTTCGCCCTCATGACTTATCTAGCACAAGTTTTACATTTGTCAAAAGTTTGAAAAAAAATTATAAAATTTAATTACAAATTATTAATATTATCTTTAAACACAAAAAAAAATATTGACGCTATTCAAATATTTTAGTAAATTAAAAAAAAAATTACTTTTTACAATTTTAAATGTATTGTGCATAATATGTAATGAATATTTGTCTAGAATAGGCTTGTTTATTGAGTTAGTTGATATCAATTACTGTTGTTCTATTTTTAGAATCGTTCTAATTATGATAGTGTGGTGCATCGACATTGGAAAACGTTAGGTACTGTTTACGTTCTATATCTTTCGTCCCTTAGTCAACGTATTACATTATTTACCTTGAACCAGATTAATTGCTTTAATACTTAATCCAACAATCCACTTTCTCTTACTGATGAAAAAATATCGATAAAAAATATTTCTAAATTTTCATAGACAATATTTGTAAATTAGAAATTCTTTGTACTCTTGAAATATATGCAAAACAAAATTTGGAAGAAATATTTAGTAATTATTTCAAAAAATCCATATTTTAATGAAAGTTTTGTATAGTGGTTTTGAGATGTGTAATAAAATGATATATGAAAGATAGAGAGATATAGAAAACATTACAAAAATAAATAAATCTAGCCATGAGACGAAACCAAAAAAAAAATGAAATTTAAAAAATATTCTATGTTCAATGTTAAAAGAGTCTAAGCGAGGCTTATGCTTAAAGAGTTAAATTATATTGACCTTATGTATTCTTTTTTTTATCATATGTATTTAAAACTTACGAGTGTTGCTATTACCTTTCCAATGTATTCAGATATAAATTAGCTAAACAATGAACATACGAATGCACTTACACAATCACATAAAATTATATTGTTAACCCACAGATTATAACAAAATAAAAATTACAAAGAAAAAACTTCTAATACGTACAATAAACTTAAGATCCATTTGAAACAGTTTTCTATTTCCACTAATAGCACAATAAATGGTTGGTCTGGTTAACAGTAACCTGATGAATGAAGCTATATCGGCGTTGCCGCTCTAAAAATAAGCTCTCTGTGGTCCATAGTACGGAATCACTTAAAACTTACATCGATAATGTCATTTACAAAACATCATTATGATAAGATTAATGATATCTGTGAACAATGCGTGATTTGCTATTCATTCATTATAAAATCAATAAATAACACAAGCATAAATTATTCATCAAAAAATATTTCTCAGTATCATTAAAATTAATGCAATATCAATAATTATTAAAAAGAAATCAATTATAGTGTTTTGGACAAATCGTAATTAAACACAAGGTTTGATGTTAACTAGATTGAACCACATAATACACGTTTATACGATGTATTAACAGACAGACAGCTCTTCAAACACAATGACAATTCGAAAGACAATATCCTGTATTTAATTTAATTATGTCAATTTAACAAAATTATGTCATGGGTAAATCTACATATGATATGTATCACTATTTATAACATTAAACGTAGTTATTTTTGTTATAAAGAATACTTTCCGATTCTTTTATCGGTTATCTAATTTAGTATTTATCAATATCGTTATTGATTCGTTCAGGTCACAATTTGATGTCAATTTGTAATATATCTAACGAGATTATGAACTGACGAAGTTCACAATCGATCGGCGACACATACCTACATTTCAACATTAGAGTTTAGAAATTTGATTAAAACTATTTAATAAAAATGTTGCGATTTTTGTAACATCGTCTCAAAATAAGCATTAGACATGAATTATTTTTTTACAATTTTCATTTAATTTCATTTAATGAAAATTTTTAGATATTTTGTCTCTTAATTCTTAAATCCTTATTATTAACATTTTAATTTCAACAAATTAAAGCAACGATAACGCTAAAAAAACATTCAGTTTTGAAACTCGTCGAATGAAATGTAAATATGTCATGATATGTTGCGTTGAGGGTTGCGTTCACATTGACATTATTCTAAAGTTTTTGAACGACTCGGAAAATTCGCTCTTATCTCTATTATCGCAATGACAACAAACGTTCTTAATAAACATGTTTTTTAAGATATTGTTGATATAACAAGAAAAAGTTGTGTTGTTTGTATTGTCTCAAAGCTTGTTCGAGAAAGTGTTTCTCTTGTTTACGGAATTGCGTGAACATGGTACGCCAATTTCACGTGTGACGATGACGTTAAATTTCACGTCTTTAAAAGTTGAAACACTTACAACCTGTAACAAGTTTCATCGATTTTAACTGTTTTAAAAACTTGTTTATCCGACATATTTACGTATAATATGTGACAAAATGTATATGGAAATGCGGATGTTGTTTGATACTTTGACATGAAATTCAGAACGTCAAAAGTGGTTTTTTTATGTACAAATATTGGGACAGTGCAAACCCATACGATAACGCTGAAATAAAAAAAAAATAACGATATATTTTTTCCAATTAATTGTAATGGAGATTTTTTACTAACATATACTCCTAGCACCTTTCCGCTTTATTATTCGTAGAATCTATGAAAATAATGTACCAAGGATTCAAATACAGTTATTAATATAATAGCTATAATGCAGTATAAGAATTTTTTCCAGGAGTTACTGTAATAAGAAAGGGTATTTCTTTACATTCTAAAAGTCTATATTAAGTTATATAAGGCATCTTATATTTCCTTTGACATTTACGAGTATACGCCCATACACTTGCAAAATAACATTATGTTGCAAAAGGTAACACAGTGTTATTTTGTTACTGTAAGTAACAGTGTCCTTAAAAGTAGCATAAAGTCAGAAAACTTGACAGCAGAATATTGTAAAAGTATTTTGTGTTTGTAAGAACTTCGATTCTCTTTTCGTTTCACAAGACTGTTTAAATAAAGGTTTTCTTCTTAATATAAGTCAGTTGTATTATTAGAATTTCTTATTAGAAAAGGGTGGAAAGAGAATTTGACGGGGAAGGGGATAGATAGGAGAAGGAAATGTTAATTTACATGTCTACTCCACCTTTGTCTATTAACGATAGGCAATGCATCTGCAACTCGCAAATGCTTGTTGCAAATGTCTATGGGTAGCGGTTACGTAAGTGACCGCTTGCTCGTTTGCCACCGCCTTGTATAAAAAAGTCAAAATCAAAGTTTAAGTATGTAAAAAGATTATTTCAATATTGTTATTTTGTTATAAACCATTAAGCGACCGCCGTGACCCGGGATCGACAATATGTTTGTCCCACAAACTGTTATCTCGACACAATATGTCTCAAAAACGTTTATGTAATCCTGAGAAAGTACGTAACATTGTCGCCAAACGAATAGATAATATATAAACTAATATCTTCATATACTCGTTCTTACCCATACCTCGATGTACGACGACATCGTATTGGTCAAAACTGAAGAGAGATCTAGAGCCAAACGCTTGACCGATTGTGTAGAGTGAGGGGTCATTCAATCCCTATTTTTCCCTGCAGTCTCATAAAAAACCGTAAGTCCGGCTAACTGTACGCCAGTCAGTCGGACTTACTGTTTTTGTTCTAGGAATTAATTTTAAAATTATACCACGTGCGAAGGATAAATTTGGATGCAAGAAAGGGCCTAAGATTGTACGGAGCAGATTATACTAACGCTTTTTTTAAAAATATAATACGATCTGAAAGCTGAGGTAACTTGTTTTCTTTTTTTTTCTACCATTCCAACTAAGCTTAAACGTTTGTGCTAGGATATGGGAAGCGACAATAGTCGAATGGCGGGATTCGAACCCATGAATCTATGATAGGTAGTCCCTAAACCATTAGCCTATCGACTCCATATATAGAATAGTAGACACGTCTTTAAGTATACAATGAACTATTACTGATAAGTGAGTGCATTGCGGGCACATAGCAACAGGCCACTATCGCGAGGTGAGAGATAGGCCGGAATTCATCGCTGTACGAATATACTAAAAATAACGGGTCAAAGGTCATTGTTTACTTGTTAACTTGGTTTTCTTTTTGGATGGTAAAAAAGAAAAAAGTGTAAACTGCCATCTGATTTTAATGAATTGAAAAGGTTCTATAATCTGATCATTAATATAAAAATCAAATATTTTTGGTCCGGTTCTATCGCTAAGCAGATGTGTCCTTCGTTCGGATTCGAACAAGGCAACCGAGAGGTGCCATTTATTTTATCAGGTGATTGAATTAGGTGATCACTTGCTCATTTGCCACCTTCTGCTATAAAGAAAATTGTTATTTGACAATAATATTAATACTTTTTTATGATTTATTTGCGAATTAAATAACTTTAGATATTTGATTTTGTAGTTCAACATTAAAAGACATTGACGACTATATTATGTTGTTCACGTTATCACGATGTTGATGTATTCGAATTACATATGAGTATCACACATTTGGCACTGCCTTAAATATATTTAATTTTGATAAAATTGAATATGGATAAAAACTTAATAGAGAAATCTAAAAATAAAATCTAATAAAAATAAAAATACTTGCAGCTTTTTCATTCGGTGTTTTCTTTTTTACTTTTATGTTAGAAATATAATCGTTATGGAATGTTACGTGTGAAGGATTTACGGATTACCGAGGCGAGGGAATTAGTTACGCAAACCCGGGTCAAACAAAATAGCAAATTTTTCGACTTATACTCAACTACACTTCCATTTATTATTCTTTCATTAATTGTCTTGTCACTGAGAATTACCCAACGGCTCCTTTAGTAGACTTATTTAATCATCGTTAGAGAATTGACCTAACCTTAATTTTGTTGTTGTTTGTCAGTTATCGATGTACAGAGACATCCCTCGTGGCCGGCGCCTGATACCACCCAACGCCTCATAAACAAGTCATTGCAAACATGTGGTTATTTTTAGATAAATTATAACTAATATACTCAAAAAATGTTTCCTCATTCTGTTCGTTTGTTTGTTTGATTTCCTTAGACTGTTTTATGCCTTCGTGTAAACAATTAAAAAATGAAGTTGTTACATGATAACATAAAACGTTTGATTAATTTCAACTAACTTATAATGTATAAAATATTAGATGAACTCAGTTGCGTAAGGATTGTGTTTCTTGGAAATAACTTGACAGTGTTCTCTTCAAGTTGCAAAAATAAGTCGTCTACGGTTTACGTTACCAATAACGTAAACCGTAGACGACTTATTTTTGCAACTCTGCAAATTAGACTAGACTAGACTTTATCTATTGGAAGCTAATTATTCCAAAAGTAATGAAGAGCAGAATGGACGATGAGATATGATACAAGAATATTAATTTGAACTATACTTATAATGTTAGTATTTGATTTTAAAATTTGTTTTATAGACATGTTTAAAATTACCTGTTTGAGATAAAGATTACTTTCACAATGTTTTTATTTATGGAAAAAAAACTAAGAACATTACGGAATAGTTAAATTTTTAATAAACAAAAGCCTTATTTTAATTGAACACTGTGAGTGTTCCAAGTTTCGGTAATTAATTTTTTACATTACATTTGGTTAAGCCTCGTTAAAAAATTATTAAGAGATCTATATAACTATCTAATCTAACCAAAGGTATTCCTTTTTTAGTAAGCATAACGCCTATAGCACACGTGTACCGTAACGCGTGTACAATCCGCGAGTCCTAGGCTGAGCTTTGCATTTGTGTGAGTATACATGAATAGAGTAGATGTGAAATCCAGTTCCAGTTAGCTTTCGCGTCTGTGTACTACAGGTGTAAGCATCTAATATGTCGCAAATGTGAGAAATTTTTGAAGTAGTAGTTTCCTGGGTTTCGTCGTCGTCTGATTAGTGAGGTGTCGGGAGAAGGAAATGTAATTTTTTCTGTCTATCCCCACCTCTGTCTATAAAAGATAGGCTCCGCATATGCAACTTGCAAATGTTTGTTGCAGATGTATATGGGTAGCGGTCACATAGGTGACCGCTTGCTCCTTTGACGCCTCACACCAAGAATCGAAATCCTAAAACTTTTATGATTTCTTAAAAACATCAAACAATTTATCCCCGAACAAGAATTGAATTGATGACTTGTAGCAAAACAACCACTTTAACGACTAGACTATGAAGTCGGTTTTATTTTAGTGCTAAAAATGTAAAATTCAATGAACAGAACCGAAGTATTTGTGATGTAAATTTGACATCAGATTCGATGTTGATAGGTTACTCATTGAAACATTTGTTTTGATTCCTCCTGCAGCGACTGTGACCTACTTCTCTTTAATCATATCGAACAAAAACAATTTCAATTGATAATTAAAACTATTTACAAATCATTTCATGTGTTTTTTTTCTCATTTATTGATTACGAACGTCTATTTTGTAACAAGCAATGTTTTTAATAATAATTGAAATCGGTAATTGGATAAAACTGGTAAGATTCACTTTAAAATAACACGCCCGTAACAGGGAGACGGATTTTATAGTGTCTAATTTTATCATTGTAAATTGGAAGTCTTCAGTGCTTTCCAGAACTTGGTACGCTTTATATATTTTAAGAAACGATTATATATTTTCGTTTTCACATATTAGGTGACCGAACAAGTAGAGTGAATTAAAGTCGTTAATTTCTAGTGTGTCAGCAAAGGAACATTCCTTTGATTAACAAAATTCGTGGAACCGCATCAACTTCACGCCTGTGTTGTTTACTAAGAAAACATTTACAGAAGAGATCAGAAGAGGTATCTTCTTACGTACCTACTTATGTACAACTTCTATTTTTCCTAGGAAAAAATAATTATTTATTTTCGGTAGATAAAATATTTAATATCTTACGTCTTTTCTCCAAGCAGTTGCATGTTGTGCTACTTATCAAGAAAACATTAATACTACTATACAGTATTGCCTTTATAATACTATTAATATCTTGCATTTAACATATTATATAGTAGAAAAATTGCATACTTAGTATTTCGAGTACGAGTATTTGTAAATACGCGTTCCAAAACTAGCTAGGAATATGTATTGAATTTATGTAGAGTTATGATACAATACAACACAATTTACAATACAAAAAAGACAGCGTACGAACAAGACTTCGAGCTCGAATAGGGACTACGCGTCTGTGAGTTCGAATAGGAACTACGAGTACCAGACCCTTAAGTACTTACATATTTATAAATATTCTATACGCCTTCGTTTGGTTTTATGATACTCAGTATTTAGAAGTATCGAGTGAAACTTAGTATCAAAACCTGTTACAGTGTATACGTCCCACCTCTAATAGCTGTTTGCCGTTCCAATGTCATAGCTGCTGGCGAGCTACCGTCATTTTCAATTCAAAATTATTATTTTTCCGATCTCCGCAAAATAAGCTACATCAAACTATTTTGAAATGTAATCTCAACCTTAAACTTTAAGCTTCTTAATCTTCGCTCTGAGTTCTGAGATCTTAATTGAGCTTGCCGCTAACATATTACTTTGACTCAAACAAACTCTCGTAAACAGTCAAGAAGTGCATTAATGTCAGTTAATCTGTGGCCATAACATACACCCTAATAGTTGTAGGTTGTAATTAGTTGATTTAGTAAATGAAATAATTGATTCTAAATAAATTATTTCGTTTATACATATTTTTCTTATGAATATATAATGGTACGACTTATTCAAAAATATTTTCATGAAGCACGAAATGCAAGTTTGTGCATATTAAATAAACATTTTCAAATATCACGTTAAAAGTTAAACAGATATTACAATCATATCAACATATGTCACTTCACGCTATGTCATTTCATTGACCACTCTGTCTACAATGTCTACAAATACAACTACTTAATTTGTAAACAATTAATAGAAAACCTGAAGCAAATTTCGTCTTTTGCCGGTAATTTAACTGTTGTGTGTTTGCTTCTAAGTATTACGTTGTTTTAAGACCTCGGTGGCTATCTTCGAAGGCGATAGGCGGACTTCAACAAAACGTATTGGTGAGAACATCATATGCCTACGAAATATACCTATTGCTGTAACAGTTATAATATTATAAACCTCATTTTGGTTACAAAATAAGTAAGTAAATGCGATATTTCTTTCAGGAGGAAACAAAAGTGACAAATGTTGTTCTGCAGCTGACAGGGGTTGTGGCGACCATTAAATCAATAATTTTTTTGCATTCGATTGATGATAGTCCATTGCGGTCAGGCTTTTTTGAGAAATGTACAAATACAGCTTTTTTTTTGACGTTTCCTATAATCATATCTACTATAACATTACAAAGAGGAAAGATTTATTTGTTTGTAGTTGATAATTCTGAAAATACTGAACCGATTTGAATAATATACTTTAAATATTAGAAAACTACATTGTTTAAAAATAATAATAAAGTCTTATATTTTGTTATTTTCATCGTACATATTTTCTTTAAAATACCACTTGGAAGACGCCGATTCTATTTAGTGGACAGAAGAACGTTTGAGCTGAATTATATCTCGCGTGTACACGCAATTGGTTTGTCAGTCGATTTATGATTAATTCTCCGTCAAATGTTTGACTCAGAAATGAACATACACTACCATCCCCACTACCTAAACCTCCGCTATATTTATTCGCTAGTCACTTTCCAACGGCGGCATGTCTTTAACATCTGCTTTTACCAAAATGATTATAATTCACCGTTTTCGTATATAATGAGATCGACATCTATCCCTAACATCGTTAAACTTTTATAACACTCCACTTTAATAATCTTTTTATTTATTTATTTATTTTTGAAACACACAGTTTGTATTGTCACGACAAGATTTCATTATATTTACTTAATACGATCAATGTTGTAATTATCATAATTACATGTAAATTTAATACAATACGATTATGTCGAACCTTGAAATTTTTACCAAAAAATAAGTCGTTTCAGTAAATACTGATACTGCCTCCATTTGGTGGTTTTGTAAAAAAAACTCACTGTGGGTGAATTACAATTGCTCCTATGGACTAAGTTTAATAATCTTTTATATTAAAAGAAAAATAATAACAAAAACAAAACCAACTTTCAACCTCTTTTTATATAAATATTTTATGTCATTTATAGCCACGGAACGCGTTATTTATTATAAATCAACTAAACCCAACCAAACATTTTTGCTAAATCTTTAAACCCAAGGTACAGTGGCAGTAAATATTAAAAGCCAGTCCCATTTAATTTGCCCTTCCCTTGCCAACAAAGAAAATTTTTGAAATCGGTTAAACATATCTTCAATCCTGCAATTTCTTACTCTTATATAAATCAACACAAAAATGTTTGTAATGACTTAAATATAGTTAAAAATTATCTATACCAATATCTGAAACCTTTAAACCGAAAATTCTTACCAATGTAACATACAATACCGAGAAGTTTTGGTAATAGAATATATTTTATTATTAAAGGGCAATATTCATCATCCGTGAGATACCGAGCACGAATAGATATTTTTTTTATAACAAGCAACACGTATGTTAACTAAATTTTTCATCCTATTAAGTTTACGTGTACGATTCTCATCCCTACGTAAGACATCCCCCGTTTTACAACCTCGTACGTTTCCCTGTTCCACTTCTATGATATACTTCGTTGATTTGTTAATTTCTAAACTTATTACTTTTACTAAAAAAAAATATTCAGATTTTTATTAACATTGATATAAAATTTATGAGTATAATTTTAGCAGAATCCCCTTGACTACTGTTAATAACGCAGTCATTCCTAAACATGTAGAAATTTTCATAAATATTTCAACTGACACGTATTGTACAAAAGGCAAATAAGCAAATAACTAATGGCTAATAGTCTATTGCGTTTCGAAAAAAAGAAACATTAGTTAATATATATTTAAGAAGCGTATCTTTGACTTCAATCGATTTTAATGCGGTCCTAATTACGATCAACTGCACGCTTCTTAGTAGAATATTATTAACTTTATTTCTTCGTATCGACGGTTCGAAGATTTAAGTCAAGCGAATAACCATTGTTTTCATTAGTAACAGAATCAAGGTTATAGTAAATCTTTCACGGCACCAAAAGTCAGTATAATGAATGACGTGAAAGCAACGATAAGTATGTATCGCTGCTACGCCAGATCTTTGATAAGCTATCAGTGAGCCTTTTTATATGTTCACACCGTACCTTCAATGCGATCGTTTCATTATGTTACAATTTTATACTGCACGAGTTGTATTGCGCGTGAAAAAAACGTTTAGACAATGTTGTGACGGTAGTTTTGTCGTGTGAACCAAAATGGCATTACGGCTTGTGTTTTGTTGCGTACTTTTTACAATATTGCTACGGACAAATCAAGCTATAAAAGGTATGTACATACATAGATAGACTTTGTTACAATTAGTGTTAACTAAATATCTATAGTACTGAGTAAACCTCTATAAATGTTGGTATTGATGTTATAACATAAATGCCTTTCATTTATTCCATTTACACATTAACCTGTGACAATGTAGGAGACCACCCTGTAGTATAGAACTAACGAAACGGTTAGGGAAGTATTTCTGTAGTTATTACAACTATTAAATATTGTATTATATGTTGAATAAAATAATTACACAGGGAATTATGAGAGGACTGTTTCCAATATTTTTCAAGCGCTTGTGTACAACGTACGTAAATATTACTAATGTATTTTGAACTATATGGACGAGTCTAATAGAAAATAGTCTCGTTAGAAAGTAAAAGAAATAAATTATAAGAAAAAAAACATGAAAAAGTCTGATAAATCCGCTCAAATGTCCCATTTTAGAAAATAGTCTCGTTAGAAAGTAAAAGAAATAAATTATAAGAAAAAAAACATGAAAAAGTCTGATAAATCCGCTGAAATGTCCCATTTTGTTCTACGTTAAAATTCTGTATGTAAATAAAATCGGTCAGTTTTATTGTTTTTTTTTTAATCAACTATTGCTTGCTTAAATTAACTATTACTTGTCTTACATATTGTATGTACACATTGACAATGAAAGTCATTCGAGTTTATAATGTGACTGACATTCTCCTTTCCCAACCTCTCCTTCTCGCCTTGTACTTGTTTACTCTCTTTTCTCTTTTCTTTTTTTGCACAAAAGGCTTATAACGCAACGCATCTGTAAGTCATCTTGGTCCTTGTAAATTTATTTTTTGTTGAGGAATTCTGAATGCTTGAGTCTATCCATTCAAAAAAATGGAAAGAAACAAAAGAAAAATGAAAAAAACAGTGTTAATCATAGTTTAATTAATCACAGTTTAGCTTACAAATATTCGCGCACGTTTATTAAGCTCTCTATTAAAATACGCCATATTTACAAAATGTATTTATATTTTCTATGTAAAAATACGATGTTATTATAGATAAGTTTAGCTATCTATTCAGATATTTTTAACACTAGTTTATAGTTGCAAGAGGCCGTATAGGTAGGTGGTAATTACTATGTGGCCTACACGCGCCTGTGGACTCATGGAACTTGGTGTTAAAGTAAGAAAGATTTTTTTTTATACTAAGAAAGTTTGTGCATCTTACATATTTTGACGAAATAGACAACAATAACATACGCTATATATACTTTATTGATATATGAGGTACAAACAAGGTTCTAGTTTTTAATTTCTATAATTGTTACTTTTAGAGAAATGTACTTCAGCCCGGCCCACTACTCTTAATGTTGATTTTGTAAAATTCACAAATTTCATGTATATTACTTACAATTTTAAATTCATGTTAAACACTTTTGTTAAACACTATGTTTTTAAAAATATCAAAAGTGCGGACCCAGCCGGTCCGAAACTCATCGGTGCCTATACACCGAAGTATTCAACGTGAATGAAGCCGTTTAATTTATTGTTTAACTATGTTGCACCCTTAGTATATTCGTTCAATTAGGACTTAAAATTTGCAAAGAAAAAACAAGGTAATTTAGAAAAGTGTATTGTTATAATCTGTTTACCTCTTTCGAAACGATAAGAGTGAGTAGAAGGTTTAGTTCAATGATTCAGTACATCACGTCTTTGTCCGGACTCAGTTAAAAAAAGCAAATTTTTTCGGAGTGTCAATGTCAAGACCATTGTTTTTTGCATTTAAGATTGTCACTTATCTATTGATCACTAATACATCAAAATAAAGTAGAAAAATATAAATGTAACATAGATATATTTTATATTTTGTTGTATTCTGGCATTCCATGGCTTGATTGTTATCACGTAATTTTTACACAACGATTTTCGTTCTTACATTTGTATTTTTATCTTAAGACTTTGTCACTTATCTCTGTCTTTAAGAGAATTTTGTAAAAATTACTTGTGTAAATAAATATGGTCATAATTTCCGTATTTAACTTTTGATTGTTTAAGATGGATCTAATGTTCTAAATGTTTTGTTACACTTGTTTATACATATATCCCTTTCAGATATTTGATTGTTGTTATGATCATTCGTTTTCAGATTTATATTTATAATGCTTATCGTACTGACTTCAATTTCCTATACGTGTATACGATGTCACTGAATTCTTAGATTGCTTAAACCAATTTTTAAAAAGTTTTTCATGCCGTTGAGCGGGGTGGTTTATTTCATAATTAAACCACATAGATGGCGCTACGGTCGAATTCTAGATACATTTTTATTTGTCCCGCGTTATTTTTTTTCCATCGAATATGGGGCTAATTATTTTGTAGCATCATTTGTTCCTATGTCTTAGATCTTTAGTCTTGTTTTTTTCTGTGTATTCACAATTTTATTTTTCTTTTTCCGGGACTGCGGCAGTGCTTAGTACACACTCCCAAATATTAAAACTAAATATATGGAAACTTTTTAAACTTTGATAACACATTATCAAGTAGCTACTAAATAAGTCAAAGCTAGTTTCCATTTTAGGTTCATGTACTTCTTTTCTACATTAATGATCCATTATATTACAGAGATATGTGGAGTGACCTACTGCATGGGGGAAGCCTACGTGTGCATAAACGATGAGTGCTACTGTGCAGAGGGATATACGCCTAACCACTTTCAGACACGTTGCGTAAAATGTCCAGGTCCTAGTCTTTTCCTAGAATTTATCGCTTCTTTTGTGAAATGTCTCAACCACCCAAAAACGGAAATGGCCAGCGTCAGCTTTTTTGACCATACGTTACGACATCCATCCATTTCAGCCTATGATCGTCCATTGCTGTACATAGACATTGATCACATCATTAGGGGGAAATGTGCCATAATCGCCACGCTTGGCAGGCGTTTTGGCGATCGCAGTATGTTCCACCGTAGTAAGAAAAGGCAGCTGCTGCCCGTCAAACAGACATGTACGCAAATTTTTGTCCTTTGGCGAGAAAGGCAAGCATCTTACCAACTGCGCCAACTGGTCCGTCACGTTACGACATAGTTACCTTCCAAAGAAAAGCGATTGGTAAATTAATGCAAAGCATCTTTCGATCCTATCGTCACTTATGTACGTCGGCTCTTTTTGCTCCACTGATATCCGTAACGAGTATTGAGTTACACTTACATGACATTAATTTTATTTTAGAAATTAACTGAAAACTTACGATTTGCAATGCCATTATAAAAACCAAGAAAATGTATTCTAATGTTATTCCTTTAACAGTTTCATTTAAAAGCTTTTTATTATAGTTGTACATTTTACATATAGAGACAAAAAAAATGTTCCCGAAATAAAGTTATTTCATTAATTGCCAAAAAACCATATAGACCTACAAAAATTCAGTGGTGTAAATACTTGACCAAAATCAGTTGAGTGAATAGGTTTTCTGTATTTTTGTAATGCATGTGTACTATAGGAATGAAGAAAATAATAATTGAAATATGTATTTCAGGTTTGGGTGAAAAGTGTTTCGGAACATGTTGCAGCGATGGTCATCAGAATGGGAGTCTCCAATGCCGACAGGGGGTGTGCAAACCTTGCTATGATTCAAACGGGAACTGGATATGTCGGTATGTACCTTTATACAATTAAAATTATCTAGTCATGGGTTTATTAATACACCTTAAATTCGAGAATACGAATCGAATAAGACCTCTGTCTTCGAAATCGGTCAAGCCGTTTAGGCTACACGGGTCACGATGAAACGGCCATACATACATACATACCCGCGAAAAACATTCCCACTTGTAAGTCTGGCAAAAATAAGTCACAAGATCAAGATTATTACTTCATTAGAACATGAGAGGCGATAATGTACAGGGTGTCCAATAGGAAGTTGCTGAAACTAATCGGCTGTCATTTCAAAACACGTGCACAGAATCAGAAAAGCCGAATTGCTTTAAATAGAGGAAACTCTGCAGTAAATTTAAACGCATATAAATAAAACCCAATGAAATATTTTTAATGTCAATTTATTACATCTTATAAAAATAACGAATAAGTACATTGATTAATGATAGATATTTTCGAAATGCGAACCGTTAAATTGTGCACAAAAATTAATTCTCTTTTGAAAACTGCGAAAAACTGTGTCCAACATATCGGTCGTAATGCCACCAACCACTTCCTGGATGGCCGCGATCAGTTCTTCTACTGTTCTGGCGTTTTTAGCGTAACAATGATCTTTAATGTAACCCCACAAGAAAAGTCACAAAGGTTCAGGTCCGGTGAATACGTGGGCAAATTTAGGGTACCCCAGACCGATTACTCGAGTCCCATATACGCGATGAATAGCTTCAAACACCTCATGAGTGCGGTGCGGCGTCTCTCCATCTTGCATAAAGTAAACATTTTTAACAAGTCCCCTGTTTTTTGAATTTCGTTTCCAAAAGCTGTTTGTAACTCTCTCCTGTTACCGTAGATTCCAAGAATTGCAAATAAATTCCTTTTACTGAAGTCGCTGCCCATGCCGTTACTTTCTGTGGATGAAGGGACTTCGCTAGCGATATGTTGGGATTTTCCGTTCCCCAAAACCGGTAATTTTGCTTGTTTACATACCTATTCATCCAAAAATGTGCTTCATCGGAATAAATAATAATTTTCTCATTAAGTTCTTCGGCTTCAAACATTCCCGTAATAGTGTTACAAAATTCGATGCGTTTCGTCACGGCATGTTCAGTTAACCATTGGTAAGTGCTTATTTTATACGGATGAAACATTAAAAAATATTTGAAAATGTTGTGCAATGACGATTTGGTTATTTTTAATGCTTGAGCAGCTTTCCGAATCGAATCATTTGGATTTTGTTTGAAGTAATTCTCAACTATGTTGATTTTCTCGTGTAGTCACCGTAACAGATGGACCTGGCAACTCGTGTCTGCGGTCCTGGAGTGTACCATACTACACGAACTTGTCGATTATCCTACAAAAATTAACGTAAAATTACTTCAATACAGTTATTATGAATATGAATTTTTATTGAAAGTTATATTGAATATGAATAAATATTAAATTCTTACCTTTTTAGAGTGTTTTCGCTGGCAACTCTATGAGTTCTAAACTTAGTACGAAACCCTCTATACACATTACTATAAATTTTTCCCCTCGGGAAGAAGCACGCACTTATACTTTTACTTCCGCGGTGAGTTGACTCATTTTGACGCGCGCGTACTTGCTTCAACCGCGGCTGGAATAAAACTGCGGGGCCGCAGGTATGCGCCTCAGAAAAAGGGACCCCTATTGAACTCATGGAGGAAAGAGACACTTATTTAGTTTAGCAACTTACTATTGGACACCCTTTATGATAATAATATAAGTAAACTAACAAAATGAATGTTTTAAACACTCGATAATTATAAAGTACCTTTAATGACGGTAAATGACAGGGTTATAATGCGTGATTAAATGTGTGTGTTGTGAAATTATACTTTTGCCAAAAGAGATGTTTCAATAGTTAAATAATATAGAAAGACTACAAATTCGAAAAACATATCATTCGTAAAAAAAAGGTCACCTCCAACTGCCTCTTTTATTATTATATTTTTTATTTTACTCTTTGATGAAAATTAAAATGACTGTATACTGTGGAATACATTTGAAAACGCAAAAAAATTATAGAAATTGACATATTCAACCTCTTTGGTAGCCGAGGAGTTCAATACTACTAAAGAGGTCAAACTGGCCATTAAGGATAATGTATGAAAATAAAACACGTTCAAAATAAAAATGAGACGACGCATTCAGAATTCATATGTAAATTACAAAGAGCATATAATATAAAGATTAGAGTAATAAAATCATACATCATTTGGCTGCCGCGATTTTTCTTATTGCAAATTATTCACTTTGTCCAGCAGTGGACTTATGATGATGATGTTGATGAAGTTTATTTTTATATTTTTATGTTTTATTAATGGCTTATGGCAATTTCGATAATTGATCACCTATTAATATTATAATGTGATGAGAAAATAATTAATTAATTTTTTATCATAGTGATTCTTTGGACCAGATGCTTTTAGTCTCCAGTACTCAGATCATAATGGCGGCAGCGTTAATATTGGGAATAATAACGACTTTCATATTGCTGTACAGACTTTGCGCCGCTACCGCTAACTTGCAGTAAGTACCTACTCAGTAAAATAAATAAATAAAGGAAGCTTAACCCAATTTCTTTTCTAAGATCTAAGTATATATTTCCTTCTTATCAAAGTCAAGATAAAGGTACAAAATATGACTTGTTTGCCTCTCTTGTTATGACAAAATGTGAACTTTTACGATTCGTTCAGTAAATGATGCAACCCCCTTATCTTCTATGATACCTTATGAACCTAACGTCTAGTTTTTTTATGTTAGTTAAGTCAACTTAAAGCAACACTTCATAACCAGATACTTGCATAAATGCTCTGGAAATTCACGTCTGTTTTTAGGCCTGTAGGAACCAGACCTAGTTACGAGAGTCGTCTGTCTATTGGAAGCCTGCAAATTTACGTCGAGGAAAGATTAAGGGATGCGCCACCAAGGTAAAGACTAGATATTAAAATAAGGAAAAGACAGTGGCTGGAGTTCTCTACTGAGGAACCATGACTAGAGCCGAATTATGCCTAGGGCAATATAGGCACGTGCCTAAGGCGCGAGGAGTTAAGGAGCGCGCCCTGGCGTCAGAGTGCAGTTTCGAAATTGACAGGACAATAACTTTGCTAGTTACACAGATTAAATAGTTTAGTTTTCATTTCGTCGCCAGGGGCGCCTCAACACTTAATACGACAAAGAGATTTGATATAGAATCACTGAAATCTGAGAGCGTAATTTTTATTTTATTTATAATACAAATAGTGTAGAGTAGTGTAAATATAAGTAGAACGTACACATGATATTCAGTGATATGTTTTTCCCTTTCTTGAGGTATTATTTTGATTAGCGTCTTACTAGTGACGCTGGTCGCCTCGAAACATTTGGTACAAATATGTACAGATGGTACATATAAACGATACTGGTCAGTGATTTATTCTAACCTAAAACTGGTGAGTTATTACTCCATAAACAAATAATACAATGACTAGATGACATCACATTGGATGATTATAGGTATTCAAGAACAGCACCCGCTGGATCCTCCGTGTACCCAGCGACCGCTTACCTTAATGCTGGTTTTGTAAGTAAATTCAAGTAAAATGCGTAATTTTATTTTCATAAATTAATGAGAATTGTTAACGATTCAATAAACATAAGTGGTAAATGTTTCAAATATCCAATAAAACAGGCTCCATTTAAGTGAAGATGAAACAATAAATAATTTCTATATTATACAATCTTACTTTAAAATATTTAAATGAAGAGTTTTTCTATTTCATTTCAATACAGATTCACGACAGCAGCGTGCCGCCGCCGGCCTACACGCCGAGCATCAAACCAAGTGATACGCAAAGCGCAACCCTACACATATAAAAATAACATTTTGATCGATCTCTTGTAAATATAGTTGTAAACACCTTATTTATTTTATTTGAAGTCATTTTTATAATTAAGATTAAACCAAAATAATATAAGACTATGCCTCAAAATCCTTAATTTTTAGTAAAAACCCTTCATTGTTTAGTAGAATTAATAAAACGGGTATAATTCTAAAATATCGACGGGGCTCTAAGATTCCTCATTAAATAAAATTCACAACAATTACATTCGATATAACATACTTTTTAGAGAATACAGTCAGTTTCCTCGAAGTTGTTCTAAGACGTAGATGATATGTTTTAAGATGATGTAAATGATTTAAAAAATCAGTAACAAGGAACTACGTTGCACAGGATAATTATGGTAGGTACCTAAGTGGCAACATGGCTTAATGTAACAGTATCTGTAACAATTAGAGGGGTATAAAGACTAAGTTTCTGGACAGCTATAATAAGCAACAATATCCGAGCTGTCTCGCCACTGGGGGTAGAATGTTGTTAAGAACTCAGACAAAATCTATGCATTATAGGAGAAAGAGAATTCTAAAGAGAGGTTATATAATGAGTTCCCGTATTCGATGAACATGCGTAGATGTATGGATGTAGAAGTGAGAGAGGCACTCATCTTGACACATCAAGATCGCATCGAATTGAAATCCGTAATGTCTGCGTATTTCTGGGTTACGACAGTATGTGCTATTTATGGCAGAAACAACGCAAGACTTGAGTACAAGTCCACACAAAACTCTCATGACCAGATTCGTGGTTGTCGAGGGTATGGTCAATTTCAATGTTTCTAATGGTTTATAAACTAGAAATTTGGCAAGTGACTCTTGAACTTCAACGAATGAAAGTAACTCTCATCTTTACGTAAAATTACTATTACTGCTTCTAAACGAATGCGTACTACCTTTCGACCACATCATTTCTTAACATCAGGTGGGATCGTTAAAAAATAAAAGTGAAAAATAATCAAATTAAAATGATTATTTTACGTATCTATGAAATTGTTCACTATTATAGTTATTATATTTCAAGACACCAAAAGAAATCGACAAAAACTGCTTCTTTTATAATTATTCAAGTCTAATAAATAAATCGTAGCTACCATGGCAACCATTGATTAACAAACGACATATTTTGTTGAGTTTGACATAGTTTGACACATGGTTTTGAGAAAATAAGCAATACCAAAGCGCGTTTTCATTTAAAAGCTTCTTAAAATAATGAGGGTATAAATTTATGCTGAATTTCTCTATTCTAAAAAACTTTGTTTTAATTGATAAACTATAACTGTGGTTTATACGTTTATTTATTGTAAATACTGTAAAAAATGGCTGACGAAGAAGTAAATGGAGACAATGACGAAATTCAACACGATAAAGATAAAACACAGAAAAAGACTGCTAAGCATGACAGTGGTGTAGCTGATTTGGAAAAAGTAACAGACTATGCAGAAGAGAAGGAAATATCCTCGCAAGATATATCTGGAGTAAGTATTTCCGTTTACAAAAATGTGAGGTTAGCTTAGTAACGGGAGGACACCACCTTATATTGCATCTATTGTATAAAGATTTAAACCTGTAAAAGCTATTTCCCTATATATGATGCCGTTTCTCTAGTATAAACTAAATTGTTGTCAATATTGTTAATGCAATATACTAATGTATAATTGAATTGTTTTTTTTTATTTTCACAGTGTTAATACTATATTTGATTAAATGATGAGAGCTGGCATACGTCAGTAATTTATTTAAATATTACGCTAAGGGTAGTTCACATCCAGCTTTTATTAAATTAGTTAATTTTTTTTGTACGAAAATATCACTCATTAAATTGATTTGTACATGGTGATAGTCTTACTTGTCACTTTGTACCTTAAAAGGTCGGAAAGCTGTTAACTGCAACTGCATGCGGGACTTTTCATAATTAAACTAGCAACAGTCTCCAGCTTTACTTGGGTAGATAGAGTCCTTTGCTTGATTTTCAACCTTACAGTAAAATCAACTAATTGCAACTTCTCCCACATATACCCATTTTGTTGTACACATGTCTTAACAAGTAGCAATATACTTCTTCATAATTTTAATACCTACACAACACAGAGATAGAAAAATTTTTCTAAACAAGTTTATGACCTATATTATAAAGGTTACTAACTATATCTCGTCCTTCTAGTCTTTTAAATATTAAATTATTTAACTAAATTGTTGTTTTTTTTTTTTGTAAATTGTAACTTTAACGATTTCAGGCACTCTCATTAATTGGTGATAGAAGAAATAAGGAGGCTGCTGAGAGGTTGGAGAAAGAAAAGGAGCTACAGAAGGTGTCAGTCAGAAAAGATGATATAGAATTAATTGTAAGTACATTACTAATGTTATCATACAATATTAACGAATATCTGAACTAAACATAGAAATAATACCAAGTAAAAAAAATACTCAATCAGTCATACAAGTCTTTTCAACAAGCTGAGCAAATCAGTGATAATGAAATAGAATGATTCTCTATGTTGATAAATACAATACATGATCACAAGCGGTATAACATAGTTGTAATCATCATCATCTCAACCTATGATCATCCACGGCTGAACATAGGACTCCCCCATTGATTGCATCGTTGGGAAATGTGTCATAATCGCCACACTTGGCAGATGGGTTGGTGAACGCAATATTTTCCACCATACTAAGAAAAGGACGCTATTGACCATCCTCTGGTGGTTTTTCAATCCTGACAAGAGAAACAGATATGTACATGCACACAAAAGTTAGTCCTGGGTGGGAATTAGACCACAACCTGTGGCATGAAAGGTAACAAACTAACAAAGATCAAATAGACAACATAGTGAAATTAAAAAAAAATGTTTATCTTATATATATTGTAATAGTTGTTTGAATAAGAGGCTATTATTTTTATACAATATTAATGATTTTTGATATTAAATTTCATGTATGTTAATTTTTATTAAAATTATGCATGTATTAAATATGTATAAACATTTTTTATTGAACATAAATACAATACTGCAGTGGATGTGCATGACAAATTCAACTAAAGTACAATCAGACAATACTAGAATAAAATCCTGCTTAACAAGAAATTCTACAAATCTGAGATAGGATGCTTTCACTGGATAGCATAATCCTCAGTACATAAAAAACTTGGAATAGGTTATATAAATTAAAAACATATGCATACAAGCTAAATTTGTTTATTCATTTGATAAAATGAAATTAATTTTAAACAATCTTTTATTCCAGGTCAAGGAAATGGAAATCTCTAGAATTTTAGCTGAAAGAACCTTACGTGAACACAGAGGTGATGTGGTGGCGGCATTAACCACACTTACTAACTAACAAAGTTATGATGTTAATATCTTTTATTCACAAACAAAAATTTACAATGGTTACACACATTTAACATTTTCAAATAGAAATTTGTATACCATTGAGATTGTTTTATTTGAAAGTATTTACTTCTTGCTGTTTCATTACTTTTTGAAACCTTTGGGCATAGAAACATATTACACATGATCCCGATCCAGAATATAGTTTCTATTTTCCAGCAAAATCTGGTTGGTTGTTGTTTTATAGTGGAAAGAGGTCAATATATATCATTATCACCATCATGTCATAGCTAGCCTTGGGGTAGCAAAATGGAGGAAAGTAAAATAGAGATGTGTAGCACATATCTCATCAAATAAACCATATTTAGGTTGTGATACTTCCATTTTGCATATGCTGTTGTAATGTTTTTGTCCATAACTTATTATTTAGACTTTCCTTAGAAAGGAAGAAATAATAGTGCAAGAATATACTAATTTGAAACTGAGTATTATTTACACAGTATCAAAAGGCCTCAGCCAGTTGTCAATTTTAAAACTTTTTTCTAAGAAATCTCTAAATAGTATTTTTTTAGAATTCTGGACAAAACACTAAAATGTGTATCTAATCTAGCCATGGGCGATTATTACTAAAAGTTATTGAATTAGTTGTTTGTCCAGTTTAGTCGATAACAATTGATATTAACTACTATTTTAGCGCAGTGCACGTTCTACTATTCAGTAGTTAAAAACAATCGACGCAACATCGTCTTCTGAGCAACACAACGCCCCGAGCGAAAATTATGGCAAAAGCCTAAAGAGAGAAAGAGATGATTTGTAGTCAGTAGTGGGGAGAATGAATAAATCCTCTGCGCAGCTTCCACCGCAGACCGCCGCAAACGCGGTTATTCGAATAATCGGATATGCGAACGAACTACTGAATAGTAGCAATAGTAATTCGTACTGTGTGCGTATACATTTAATAATTAGTTAATTGTTATTCGAATAATCTGTGCGAGGAACTACTAAATCAACAATCAAACGAGCAACTGCAGAATTATCGCTCGCTCAATATATGGCTACTTTATTTGTTCCAAGTCATAAAATGACGAAGGTAAGAGATTTGGCTCCTGACACACTGTTACAACAATAGTAGATACAAAATAATGTTAAAAAATTAGCTTGTATTTAAAGAAAGCAATCAAGGTGTAATATAAATAGGTAGGTAATTGGAATAATTTTACAACATTTTATGCAATTATAAGCCACGTTTTTGATAGAATTTTACCATTAAAAAAAATCAAAGCAAGCGACTCATGTATGTGGTATTTAAAACAATTTATACTACAAGATTGTGTGATCAAATGGATTCAAATTACCAATTATATAATTATCTCAGGAAGTATTACTCGTATAAGAATATTTACACTTATAATTAAGGGTTAATTTTAAAGAATTTTGTATTGAGTCTAGATCAAATCAAGGGCGAGGACATTTATGGTCTAAGTAAATTATTGCAAT